>DWDU01005034.1:0-10308 GCA_018245575.1 Jemadia suekentonmiller | reverse complement strand
TGGAGAGCGATAGTCCAAGGTGCAATTTGTCGAGGTCACGACCCTCAGCATTGAGGAAATCGACACAAGGAGGAGGAGGAGTCATAATTTCTGTTTTTAGAATATTAATTTCCAGTCCAAATTTTATACTAGAGTGGTTTTATTCATTTACCGTGTTGTTTAACTGGTGAGAGGTTTGCGAGATCCAAATTATGACTTCGGAAAATTCGTCTTGTTCGTTTCCGTTCATATTAAAACCCCGATTGGACCATGGTAATTTTCCCATTAGGTACATGTAGTAAGACTACTATAAACAAGAAAATAGTAGTACAATAGTAGTACAAGTTTAGGAATGTTCTACATTCCTCTGCTTAGCTCTTCGGGGATTACAGGCGTGATGTTACGTTTTAGTAGTACAAAGTTTTATTCAAAAAATTCGCCGGTACCTACATGAGTACATGAGTGACGAAATACTAAGGTATAAACAGCGCGAAACTGCTGTTCAGGAATATCCTGTTAATTTCATTGCTACCTTAAATCTTATAATACACGCCGTTTCGTACAATATAGCGGCCGGGCTGGTGGTTGTGATCGAGGACGTGTTTGAGCACCACTTGGCTCTTGCTGGTGATGATACGCGCTCTGCACGGTGTCCCGAAGGTGCAATACCAGTGATCCGTGAAGGCGGTCTTCCGGTGAAGATAAAAACTGAAGTCGTTGTACACTAACATTTGCTTCCCGTTTCTATTGAGAACCCATTGGACTGAAACGGAAACCATAGTGTTTTTATATCATACGATTCCTTAAACAACGTAGTTCGTAGATGCATGTATAGAGAGATACGAGATAATATAGATATACGAGTATTACACCTACTTTTTAACTGGTGAAACTTGCAAGTGTATTACACTCCTCTGCCTCTGTCTCTATCACCTTATCTCTCTACCGCAGTCTCTACCTGTCACATACTCTATCACGATACTGTCTATCTACTACACAATATTTTACTAATATTTATTATCTATACTAACAGTCACAATTCCTGCGGTCCTGTTAACAGTTAATATTAACTAATAGTGTTATTAAAAATCCTGTTCGAGGTCGGATACGAACGTCCACAGTTAACAGGAAACAAACAAACAAACAAAAAATATGAACACGTTCGACCTAAAATTGTCAAATGCGTTAACAGCTCGAAGGGCCAGTTTAAAATGAAAACAGCACATCTATTGTTAAATAGGCTGCCAAGTTAGAAAAGTAAAGCTACAAACGTAAAGCTGTAAACTTTCATGCAAAAGTTGAGCGCACACGTGCTGATGTCATTTCAGCCTCTTTTTGACCAGTGTGACGGTATATTTTTGTCACATCGCACAAAATGAAAGCTTGATTAAGTGGTTAGGTATGTACAGAGATCGTTGTATATTGTAATAAAATTAACTTTGTGTGTTAATTAATTAAATGTCGGCATTAATGTAACCTATCCTTAAATAAATAAAAACCAATGCTTACACCATGTTTATTTTTTTCGTTCTACAATTACCGTGAATGTAATCGATGATTACATATTTAATTATATTGAATGAAATAATCCTTTTCATTTTATCATCATCATCCTTAGCCTGTCTAAGTCCATTGATACGGACACAGGTTTCCCCAGATGGACTTTTGCTCGTAATCCCCACGTATGTATGTATGTATGCAGTTTGGGAATCGCTGTTCACGAATTCTCGCATCGCCTGCACCGCTGCCAATAGATAGCCGGGACATATAGTCGTTCTACGCCTTACCGCGATCAGCCAACATCGGGTTTAGGCGCGTCTTACGACTCCCCGGTATCCCGTAGGGGATCGGGGATCGTATTCTTAGTCGACACCGACACAGATCATATTCAATTCATAAAAATATCCAGGACCTCAATATGCCTTATGTATTCACATGAGTAAAATACGCAATGGATCAATGAATTTGTAACTATTGATTTTCGAAAGAACGTATTTAAATTTCATTCGAATAAAATATCCAAATATGGAAATAAAAGAACGAAAATAATGTTTATTTAATAAGTAACACTACAATAAAGTAACAAAAAGAGTATACATAACAAAAAGAGTATACTACCATATTAAGCCCATATACACAACATACACTTAACCCCAATATTATTTCAGCTCGATGATTAACCCACAAACATTCCACAGCTTAAATTACCAGCAGACACCGCTCCGAAACGCTATTTCATGTAGAGGATAGGGCGTTGGGTGATGAACTAAAGTCTAATGCAAACACCGTTGCGTATAGAGTATGGGCGCGGTTTGTGGCTATGTATCAAATTCGAACAGAGTACTTCGCCGCCCTTGGAGGTCGTGAACCTGGCATTGCAAATGTCTGTTCGACTGCAGCGCCAAACATCGGAGGCCTTTCCACGTGCGTCGCGGTAGAAGGTGTACCGGTCCACCAGAGCCAGCGGTTTCCCACGCTGGTTCACGACGTACGATACTGAAAGAAAAAGGGTAATAAATGATCCAATACTTACATAACGTTAATATGCCTAATAGTTATTTTTATAGGCAGAAGTTATAAAAACCTGTATTTTTATGATCACAAAGCAGATTGATAAAAATAACAGGACAGTAGGGGCATTATTGTCATGCTAAATGCAAAATTGCGATAGTCAGTTCTCTGATCATCCTACTGCTAGACAGAGATTGCTTTCCTTCGAAAATGAGAAAGGTTAAAAAACGCCATGCTGCTCCAGTGCAGATTGCCAAGTTTAAAATATTAGCTCAAATGCAAAATGTTATATATACTCGTATACATATATCAATTTTACTTATAATGAACAATTATCAGGACAACACGCGGAAATAATAATTGTAAGCATGTTATTAATATAAATACGAAACTGATTAAACTCTTCTTGACTCTCACCATTTTTATTTTTCGAAAGCATTTTACACAAAACAAATTCTGAACTATGAAAAAATAGTAGAGACTAGACTTAAAACAAACAAACAAAAAAAAACAAAATAAGAAAAATGTACCTATATACATGTACAAGAAATACTGGAAATTAATTGGGTATTGTATTTACCTTAAAATAAAAACAGTGTTACATATATAAATCTTGTGTACTAGTATTATGGACATAATAACAAGTACTGTTTCATTCGTTGAATAACATAAAATACAAGGATTTTTTTAAATGGGTTGCAACATTCATTTTCAAATTTGAAACTTATGGAATAACAATAAATAAAGTAACGTACAGAATTTTCTCTAAGGCAATTCGACTTCCATTATGAGTTTTTATTTGAATTCTAATCACCAGCATATTTTTAAATGTGTATACACATTAAATAAAGAAATGATCAAAACGCCGCGCGAGGTTCGTACTAGGAAAGGCAGAGAGCACAGTTTGCCAACATATTTACCTTACTAACCTTAAGATAAAGTTAATTAACTTATGACAACTCACATAATCACAAATTCTTATGTTTCATCCAAAGTAACGAATGAATCCTGACTAGGTATTTTATGCAGAAATAATAATAAACTCCCGAATCCCGTTCAACAGAGGGTTACATTTGCTTCCTAATCGGTAGAAATTTACGTAATTTATCTAATTAGATAAAATTTTAAAGGTCTACATACTCTATGTATGCATTCATTACATCAACACACAATATATAAGACTGGCTTAATAGAAAGCATAATTAATTATATTTCGTTCACTAAAATCCCAAACACCTGAAACATCAAATATACTTGTATGTCAAAATTATAAATTTTGCGTAATACTGTTTAATATTAATCACTTTTCCAAACACCAGACGGTGACGAGGACACTAGTTTTGATAATGTTCTTACTTTTATTCAATATTCATTATGATCATTTAGTTGTAACACCACTGTGTTACTTAACGGTAATATTTTACAAATGAAACAATATTATTCGAAGAAGAAACATCATTATATTGCAGAAACATCAAAGTTCCACGTCCTTTTACTATTAAATAGCAATTTTAGCATTGTTGTGTTTCAGGTTGGAAAACAGTCGGGCACAGTACAAAAAAGGCATTGCGCCCAAATCAATCATACCAAAATCAATTATAGTGACCATTACAAAGCAGCAACATTACAGATTAGACGCACGTATCAATGGACCGCAGCGGCTATTAACATAAATCAGTACGTAATTTCCCTGTAACGCCTGTGATATCCGAAGAGGTAGAAAGATGAGTGTAGTCCACACGCACGTTTCAACAGTTATGTTTGTTTACGTCTCACTACGGAATAGGTAGTGAGCTTATTGCCATAAACCTGGCACAAATCCAGACTCGGAGTCACTACGAGAATTCTCTGCTAGAAAATGTAGGTTAAAAAGATCAATAGTATCCGGACCTTGAAATTGAACCCAGGACCGCTCGATTAGCAGCCGCGTTTGTAAGCGCTCGACAAACGAGGTATTCAAGAAAATTTGTTTGTATGTACATATGCGCAAAAATGGTCAGCATAAAAACAATATGTTTAAACATTACATTGACAACTCAAAAGACACAGTCGAACATACATTTTAGTAGGTACATACATTACTTACACGTATTTAAAATCGTTTACATTATAGTAATGAAAAGTAAAAAAAAGTCTATTAATAGCAGCGCTTGAACAGGGCATATTTTTCAAAAGCCAAATTTTCTGACAAACTCAACTCAAAAGTTGAATTTTATGGGTTCTCAAATCTTGTAGTAGATCCCGTCACGTACCAAGAACGTCGGCGGGCTGTGTTCGTGCTTCAGCTGCGCGGTTACGACGACACCGTCACAGCTCATTATGAACCTGGCCTTGCAATGTCCCCAGCGGGTACAGCGCCAGATATTGGTCCTCGTGCCCCGGACCCCGCAGTAGTACGTATACCCGTGAATTATGGCCAGTTGTTTTCCCGCTGTATTGTGTACGAAGCTAACTGCGGAAAAATGATTATATTAAAGGATATCCCGGGTTCAATAACATGATACATTTATGTGGGAAATAAAGAAATAGTAGAAAACTCGAACATATTGTAAATACTGACAGTTACAGTTAAAAAAAATTCAAGATATTTTTTTTAAAACGGAAACTATCCGAGTGTTACAAGCCGCAAAGAACACTCTGGTAATAATTAAAATAAATACGCGATAATGTAACATACCAGAATAAAGTGTAAACTAAATTATTTACACTTAGCTCCTACTAACTAGCAAAGGCTCTGATACAGGTGAGTTTGTATCAATATCAGATACAGTGACTGTGCTTTTAAAGCAATCAAATTGCTGCAATTGCTATAATTATTTTAAATGTACTAAAGCACAACCATAAATACTTTCTCAATCAATTATTTTACTGCCTTCTGTACTTAATAGAACAATTGTGACATAACATTTCATATATGAATGGAAGTAGAAAATTCGCATACGAGGTAATTTATCAAAACACAAACCTTTTCATCAAATTTAATAATTTCAAAATACTACAAGTTGCGAGATAATAATACACAATATTCAATAACAACTCACTATTATCGGTAATAATAGCGGAACAACATCCTATACAATAACAACTAAATATTAAAATTAATAAATACTTTTTTAATCAATTAAAATTTCATGTTTCTAACGAAACGATAAATTTCTATCAGTACAAGATTGCAAAAACACATCGTTACCGGTCATTTTCAAACTTTTCGAATACGCTCCGTATTGGACATTTTTGTAATAACACTGAAAAAGTCAAACGAACTATCTAATTATGTGAGTAATATCGGAGATCGATTGCTTAACGTGCTCTCCGTAGCACGGAAACAAACATTAAAACTTGCTACTAATAATTATCCAAGGGTTAACTTTAACCTCGTCTGTTCTTGTTGAATTAGACATTTTACCTATATAAAGCAACTACATCAGAGTTTTACTGTTAGTAGTGCCATCTTCATTTACACGAGAATTTTCTGCACATTAAATGAAAGTAAAAAATTAGAGAGACCAATGAATCTACCGACGAGTATCATCAAGATACGCGATTGAATTACCAGGTATCAATATCACATCATTCGTCATAGATTTTAACCAAATTATAAGATTAGAAATTTTAGTGGAACCATTCGGGATTGTTTTTACCAATCATTCCTTCTTTGTACTGATTGGCGCTTTGACTATTGAAATATTCCATGACTCCATGACTACCAGATAACGAAAACTCTGATGATTCTCGACACTCTAATCGTATTAATAATCAATAAATTGCCTACATAGCAATAAAAATATGCGGAATATATTTAAGATAGCTATATACAATTTACACAATTAAACAAAGCGTATCTTTTCCATGAAAAAATACAATATTTACAATATTTTATAACGATCGAAGAATAACATTTTTCACTGTATTCTCTGGAATATGAATTTTGGGCATCCATTGGGCATTTTTATGTAAATTACGGAGAATTCGGAAATGACTATTTTACAAAAAAATTACATATTTATAAAGCACCCATCACACGTAATTTGAGAGGTGAGATATACGAGTATAAAAAAATAGTATGTAGCCACAGACAGCTTGTGATCTCCAATTCGGGACGAATAAAATTTTATATTTGACAGTACCAACGAATTTTCGATTTGCTGACAGACGTTCGAAAAAATCAACAAGTAATTCTTATGTAATAAAACATTCGTGAACTGTCCGTCAATATCGAGGATAAAATAATAGCTGAACATCTCCAATCATACCCGTTTACATTTTTGTCTTGTGATTAATTAGTTAGGGTGCTTACATATTATGAGTAGGATAGGGAAGGCCGTAATGATGGATAAGAGCCTCCCGTCCAAAGCATCGATGTCTCTTCTTCACTTTCACTAACATTCCATTGTGGATCATGATTGATGGTCGCTCGTGAGTGTGGACTAACGTTGTCACCCGCACCACTTGTCCGGAGTAGGACGCCTTGAACCTGGCCTTGCAAGGGTATCCTTTGGTGCATCTCCACATGCTTCCGGATAAGTTGGTACCCATCTTGTCGCAGGAATAATATGTGAAGCCATCGAAAACGGCCAATCGCTTGCCGTCTTTGTTGTAAACAAATGTAACTGCAACAAAATCAAGAAAGTGTTAATTTCGTCTTTTGACCGATAGACGTAGTTTGGCTTTAATGGACAAAATAAAAATATGACTTCATAATCGCAAAGGAAATGGTGACCAAATAATATCAAAAAACTGTTAGGAAATTCTTGCAAAAGGTTTATTTCCTCTTTTAAGTTTGGAAACATATCTCTTTTACTTTTATAAATATGCATCTTTTGATAACAACCAATAGCTTTAAGCTTTTCTACTTTGAATGTTGTAGTTGAGAGTTTGCTTCTTTTTAAAACAGCCATTCTGATTTCTAAAGTAGATGTAATATTATGACCATAATACACATACGACCAAATAAAAGTATAAACACAATACTCTCGTATGCCACTATCAAATATAATTCATTACCTTCTGACCCGTGAAACATTTTACATTGACCAAAAGAGTAATTTTATATTTTATAACGGCAAAGGAAATAAACCAAAGAGACCATGACGTTTAAGCCTTCTCCTTAAAGTTCACCAAGCTAGACAGACAAGGCTGCCAATCTGCAATTGATAAGCGTTGTAGACTATAACCCAAACTCTTATCATTATGAGAGGGCATACGTCTATAAGAGCCATAAGAAATATATGAGCGTTGATGACGATGGTGGTGAGACAGACAACATAATACCAATGAATTGGTTGTTCAACCATAATTTGAAATCACAGCGCAACATTACACTGGAAAACATACAAGCATCTTTAATGTATTTTAAACTTTCATGACGTATTTAAACGCGTATGGAAGTATATGTAAAAGATATTTAAAAATAAATATAAAGATAAAAAATATTTAATTGTAGAAATTCTTTACAGCTTAAAATGTACCAGTAATTAATTCCTACAAATAAAATTTAGTACATACCTTTCGTTTAAACCTTCATTGTGTACCCTAATCGTTAATTAAATAATAGTCCCGGATATTTCTTATGAAATTTCTTTGTCATTTTATCGTCCAAGTAATTCTTACTCATTCAATATAAGTAGGCGTAACATTTTAAAATCCCAATTTTCAAATTATAAACATTACACATTATAGTACACAAAACATATTAGGTTCCCATAGCAGTAAATATGTATGTATATGTACAACAACACAATAATTACATAACAGTTAATAACATTTCTTGTTAATGGTTATGTTCGCCACCTTGTTTGACAATGATACCGTCCATAGTCGTGAGGGAAGCTTTGCACCCTATAGATCTCTTCACACAGCGCCATCTAGTTTTGTAGGGTGTCGAATAGTCCTTTATGTACCTATTATTATTGTACACGACGGCCACTTGGCCGCGACTGGATTTCACGAAATATGCGTCTGAAATCATAATTTATTTGAGTAACATGTTTATATGTTTCATATTTATAATTTAATAATCTAAAATAAACATTCACATTTTTACCAGGACCTAATATTTTTTTTAAAACGTAGATTGTAATAAATTTAGAGCGACGCACCGTTATTCTCGATAAATTCTCGCAAAAGTTAGATCAACTAGAAGTTTTTGAATTTTCTTCAACCATGTGATTGTAAGTCAAATGTATTGTCATTAGTTCCTATGTAGGCAAAGCGTGCTCTTGGGGCAGTATTTTTATTCTTAAGTGTTTCTTCTGCTTCTAGGACGATACGATATGATTAATGATGTATATGACTATGGGTCCATTAAGTTATAATACTTACTGACACCTAAGTCTTTTCAGTTACACAGTAAACATGTTGCCACAAGGTATTCCTTGCTGGATTCCAAGTACCTACATTAATAAAATATAAAGTCAAAGAAAACAGAATATTCGGTCGTAACGAACTTAGATACATTATAAAGCTGAGGATGCGTGATGTTTTATCAATTACATTGTTATAATTTTGTTATTTTGTAGCAGACAAGGAGTATAATAATAACAACACATTAATAATCTGTCAGCATATATTATTTGCAAAAAATAATCTACGTAGGTATCTTAATATATAAATTTTATTTGCCAACATAACATTATCACTAATATTTTTAATGAGGTAACAATTCCTTTATTTTTAATTTAATCCTTTCTTCTGTTCATATATAGGTATCATGTTTAATACGTCACTTAATTTAGTAAATATAATATTTACTACTTTTTCTATTCTTGGCTTATGTACAGACATTTGTCGACATATGTTTAAAATTATATACCAGTGGGCTACAACATCAATGGCGTTTAATTAAGCAATGTTATAACGCAACAACTGTTATTTAGTTCGAAGATTTTCGCGCCTATTCTCATGAGGCTACAAATGGTTATGTTTGTCGGAGTTTCTAACTATAACGTTGTCAATAGTAAGAATGGACGCGCGACATCCTTTAGCCCTTTTGACGCATCGCCATCTGGTCTTCATGTTGTTTGTATAATCTATGGAGTACACGTTATTATCGAACTGGATAGTCGCCTGACCTCTGGCCGATGTCACGAAAACTGCCGCTGGAAAAAAATATATTTACAGTGCTATTTGGAAATGAGCGACATCACGATTTGGACAAAGCGGAACTGTTCTGCAACACTATCATAATACAAACGAATACATTAAACAAATAACTAATGTTTTATTCGAAATCTGTATATCTTATCGTTATCAGAATCAGAAAATATTCATATAGGTAATCGTATATACCTAATATTTAAACTACAAATTTCTAGACCACATTTGATGAAACATTTAAGGAAATATGCATATTAGAACTTATTTTAAAATTCAAACGCACCGATCGATTGATATTGTGGCGAAATAGTGATAACGTAAAAAAATGTAGACTAATCATTAAAATAAAAAAATACCGTCACATCATATTTGTACCGTACATCATACCGTCACATCATATTTGTATGAAATTTGAATGTATTTGTATATATTTCTCTTTGGGTGTACAATAAAGAATAATTATATAGTATCTCTATTCATTATTATTAAATCTCTAATCAGCTACGTTAATTCGGTCGCGTTCTAACATTACGCTTAGCTGCAACTCTGCCCTTTAAATACATCCGTGTGACTGACTCGGCCCTATTGCCTTCCAAGTCGTGGTTGTGACAGTCTGAGCGCCTGATGATCTCGCCATAGTATGTAATGATCGAAGCTCTGCAGCCGGAACTTCGTCTCGCGCACCGCCATCGTGTTTTTCCCATGTTACTTTCGGCTTTGAGA
>DWDU01005033.1:0-10309 GCA_018245575.1 Jemadia suekentonmiller | reverse complement strand
AAATCCATTCGGCGATCTTTTTGACGCGAAAAAATATCTATTACTATCTATTGTTCCATTGTAACACGTTAAAATGCTACTATTAACTTAACGCAACAGGTACATCGTAAAAATTAATTTGTTTAGTTTTTTAAAATGCATGCCGATAAAGTGAGTAAAACAAAAGGCACAACCTAGTATGGACATTTGCACTATAACCGTGTGGGTCATTTTAGTCGGGTAATATCTTCGCGCAAGCGCAATGTAACACAAGTCTTGGGACCACCGCTCCCGAAGCTGCCTAATTTCTCATACAAATATTTTATTTCACATGTCAAACACTGTGAAACTCTCTCTTTCATTCTAATTGAATTCAGTACCGAATCTTCTACAGGTGTTTCGTCCATAGGAGCGTTTTTTCGCGCGCTCCACTAATAGAAAATTTTAAATATAGTGTTAAATACCACTGGCAACACCACCGTTAATTAAATAATAATATTGATAATCAATTTAAGTGAATAATATATAATTACATAAATTGGTTGCAAATTAAATAATAGATAAGTATTAATTTTATATACTTACGACGTATAAGTTTATTATTTGAGTACTGTATTAACTTTTTTTTTTTTACAATGACGCGCTTTTTATGTGATGGTTGTTTTTTCCAGACAAAAAGAACGTGGCAGAATAGAGATCTCGCACATTCATTCTTTTTCATTAATTCGGAATAATTTGAATTGTTACTCTCCTTACAATTTATTACTAAAATATAAGTAATTACAACATATATAATCGGTGTATTATTGGCCATCCAACCCACTCTTGGAATATTCGCTTTTTACTGACTTAAGTCAATTAACGATTGAAAAAAATACGCTTAACTTTAAATTATAAAAGTAATAATAAAATATATTTGTATACGTAAATAAATAAGTCGTTCATACGTAGGTCATATTTTTTCGAGGGCGTGCACTGCACCAGCGCTCCTTAGAATAGGCCGCCTCTGTATAGTCAGATTCTTTGTCATTTATGAAAGGTCACTCCTAGTTTCCGGGCTAACTTGACCGGAGTATTTCATTGTAAAAATGAATAGTTCCCCATAAAAGAGTAAGACACCTTACTAAAGCGAAAAAGCGGTATAGCCTATTCATCCTTATTTCTTGTAGGTTCTATAATGACCTCTATCATAAATCTATAGTTCCAAATTTCTTTTTCTGGTGCCGCTCAACTAGCGAAATCGGCAGTCAGCTCCGCACATTTCGTTCTATCTTTTGCTAATTGGAAAAAGCAGCGGCACTTGAAATTACTGTCGTCTCGGATGTTAGTTAACCACAACTCCGTGCTACGCCCGGCTGACCTTTTACCTGCCACTTTGCCCATCATTATAGGCATATAGTTCATACTTTTTGTTTCTAAACATGTGGCCCAGATATGTAACCTTACGTTTTTTGACGGTCTGCATTGTCGTGCAGCTCGGCACTTCGACGGCGTTCCAAATATATACAACATACATTGACTAATTATAAAGGTTCAATAAATAGACACGTCCATACTTCCTTTCTATTTTATTTACTTTCAGTTTGATTTTTTCATCAATAAGATTATATTACAATATAATAATTAATGATAATAATTATTAAAACTACAAGTCGATTGTGTTATTTAAATATATAACAAAAATTAAAAAGAAAACAACAGCGGCACAGCGCGCGTCGCGGCGCTGCCGGCCGGCGTCAGGACTATACAGTGGTACAAATATCAAGACATATTTAGTTACAATTTACATGTGCGTGACGGATAGCTACGAGTTTGGTACGTCCGCGGCGGGTGACGCACCGGCCACCCGCGCACCGCGGCGGGTGACGCACCGGCCACCCGCGCACCGCGGCGGGTGACGCACCGGCCGCCTGCGCATCGCGGCCGGCCGACTACTGCTTGCGGTTCAATTCCATTGTGCTTTCGTACCAGTGGTCATCGTGACCTTCCGAGGCAGCAGCAGTGGTATAATATAAAAAACAGGTAACAAATGAACGATAGGTATGTACATCATTTCACCAGATTTACTGTAGGCATCTATTCGTTGCGAGCGAAACGAATAGAACGACGCTTCCATCAGCGTTCAAATTACATTTTTATACATTACAATAAACTTTAGTAAAGGCAAAAATAATTATCTATATCAGTTATATAAATATTCGTATCGAATAAAAAGCTTCATATAGAAACGGCGACCTAGCGTACCTAAAAACGTATTAACAAATCGAACGGGCAACATGACCCACCACTGCCGCTCGCCGGCTCCGGCGACGAACAGTGCGGGCCACGGGGGCGAGTCTAGTGAGGCTGGCTCTACAGATTATTGTCATTTTTTGGTCAGTTCAGGAGGATAGTGTGCAGGCGTCTTTATAACCACAGCACGGACCGTCGCACGCCGGTAATATAAACAAACACGTGCGGTCGCCAGCGCCACAGCACTACTTTGAACATTTCGTAACAAGGAACACGCGACGTTCCGCGTTACGGTCGGAGTACAAACATTCAACATTGCAACATGTTATATAGTACAACTACTTCACTTAGGTCTCGAAACTCGAGAAACCTAATGATAAACCAGTAACAAACTCGATCAACACGAACCGAACACACACAACATCGTGACGCTCCAAGCGGCACGAATCAGAAAAAGAACGGCCATCCATTACGATCATTATAAAATAGTATTAACTAAATTTGGATATTTATGACTAAAATCGGCACTGAATTAAAAATAATATTTAATCGTTTATACATATATGACTGATGAGCTTAGTTGATAATACAATCATTTATTAAGACACGACATGAAGAAACCAGCACACGGGCGGCTCCGGCGCGAGCGCGGCCCGCGGTCGCCCCGGGGTTCGAATCGATCACTTCCAATATAAACTCAACACTAGGCCGCAAACAAACACGATCATTCCGTTCGTTAAAAAATTCAACATAATAATAATAATAATATATGCAAAAATTGCTTCTAAAGTAAAAACTAATGATATGAATATTAGAATTTGGACTATCTAACGTTATAAATAATATTTATATATATGTCCAACAGCGCCCGGGCCGGCCTGGGGCGGCTGCGGCTCGGCGAGCCTCAAACTCAAACAGTTTTCTATCTTGAAGTATTTTATAGTGTCAAGATGAAAAATTTGCTAAAACAAATACAGACTTGCGGCAGTGACGCGCCGCTCGCAGTAAACACAGCACTGACGCCGCCGCGGACACTTGCGAGTCTCTTCAATTTTATTAGCACGATATGAAGTGAATTTACTATTTAACAATAGATGCACAATTAAATACGCCTATTTCAAGAGAGCAAAGTCATGACGTGAGTCAAATGCTAGGTCAAATGCTATGCTGTCACGCCACGTCGCTGCCCCGACCGTCTCGCTCCGCTCCGCGACTGCGCCCGCGTGCCTCACGCACACGGCGCTAAATAACTCGACACCAAGTTCACAATGAAGTACCATTATATTTTATAGCATCACATAAGCACATTTCGACAGTCGGTATCATGAATGTAACTATGTCTGTCAGAGCCGACAGTCCCAGAGGAGTTCAACATTTAATTACTTCAAATAGGACATGCTGGTTCAAACGGAAAGTTTACGTCGCTCTATTCATATGTGAAAAAAATATGTAAAATTAGTGTAAAACAGTTTCCACAGTTGGAACGTGAACGAGCGAGTGTCGGCCGCTCCCGCCGGCGGCCCGCCGCGCGGCCCGCCGCGCGGACGCCACTCGGGTTCTGTACGTCACGGTAATCTTTAAACAAGCGTAGTTACTTCCACGGCAGCGAGCGCCGGCGCGGCGCCCGCTGCTTCTCGCCACAACTATTGTATCATTTTAAATCACTACGAGGTATACGTGTAATATCGCCGCGATTAACAATAGCTAACTTACCGCTACGAAGTTTCAGACGTTGCCACTAGAGCAATAATACTTTTCATCTTTACTCATGACGAGTGCATTTCTCTCGCGTCGGTCCGATCGACGACACTGGGTATAACATCTTACATATACATTTTTGTACCTTATTTGGTTATTCATATAACTTCTATAATAATAATGTATAAGTCATGGAATTCTCATAACAAACAGTACCGCGGAATATAACATTATTTATTATTTTTTCTTATTGAGCAAATAATTGTGTACGTAGGCCGCTCGCTAGCTGCACGCAACACCACACGCTCGACGGAGTGCTCGCTCCGAGCCTCCGCGGGCGCGGGGCCGCGCGCGCTCTACAATACAGAACCAAGGCGAGCTCAGGTCGTGACGAGGAACACTGACGAGTACCGAATATTGTAGCGCTGCAGGCCGCACTGGCACGCGCACTACTAGACCTTTCAAATTACTACGATTTGATACACGATGACGACGAAATGGATCGCCTCTTCACAGCGTATCACAACATTTGATCTACGTTTTTATTACAAATGTCTTTCCAAGATCGCTGTAATTAACAAATCCCCGCTGGGCGCTCGCCTTCTTCTGCCCCCAGCTCGCACGAGGCACTCGCGCCGGCGCGCCGCTCCGATGTGAATCGGTGGAGTGTTACAAAATGAACTACGTATATATATATCCTATAACAATGTAGGACTCGAGTAAAGTAGTGCACTTCAGTAGTCAATATTTTCAGCTACTAATTATGTTTTTCGTATAGTGTACTGGACAGATGAAGAAACAATTATGTGTCGGTGTCACATTCGGCGCGCGGCCGGCGGCGACCCGCGGCACGGGGCCGATCAGTTAACAGAACGTAACCGGTAGCGTATCTAAATGCAACTCGAGATGAGGTGAAACGTTAAACCGATAGCCGAGCGCGCGAGTCGCGACGGGCCGGCGGCGCTCAGAGCGAGCCCGCGGGGAAGCTAGCGGACGAGTTGCTGTGCGCCAGCGATAGCATGGAGCCCGACAGCGACTGCTCCTCGTCGCCCAGGTCGCGCGCGCCGTCGGCCAGCGCCAGCGCGCTGAAGCCGAGCCGCGCGCTCTCGCCGTCGAAGGCGGCCAGCTCGCGCTCGTGCCGCTCGTGCGCGGCGCGCGCGCGCTCCCCGCGCTCGCCCGCGAACTGCGCGCACTCCGACTCCATCTTCTGCTCCAGCAGCGCGCGCCGCACGGCCACACGCTCCTCCAGCTCGCGCCGCTCACGGTTGCGTTGCGCCTCCGCCTGCATCTTGCTCTTGCTCTGGTACGCGGTCAGCATGTCCAGCTCGTGCTCCAGCTGCATCTTTAGCTGCTGGCACTCCATCTGCGGCCGCGGAGAGGGATTAAATGAGTTTTGGGCGACGCGACTGGACTACGAATACTCCGGGAGTGCGAGCCCGCCGCCGAGTGATCGAGGGCCGCGGCCGAGACGTAGGCGGCATCTCGTCGAAGGACACGTGCGCGGGCGCGTCGTGAGCGTGCGCTCGCGACCGTCTGGGAACTTTCTGGAATATCCATCGCATCAGACAGCGGCTCCGTCCTCCGGCCGGCTACATGTAAACGACTGAATACCGGCGCATTCGGTGGAAAACTGATAATAAATAAATGAATATACGAGTGATTGTTTAGGATATATATGTTAATAATAATTAGATAAAGTATGCTTGAGTAAGGCGGCTCGGTGAGGACGGGTCCGCCGCGATCTACTTCAAAGGAGCTTTAATAATCCGGCTTAGTGAGACGTGTTTAATGAGGTGACATTATATGACTACGGATGCGTAGATATTTCTTATAGGTTATAAATATGAGTGTACGGGCTAGCACTGACACCATGCGATAGTCAGAGAAAAGACGATGTCTAAGTGTATAGCGTTTATTGGTCTACAATGAAATGTTTAGAGACACGCTAAATGATGTTGTTATGAGTACGCGCGGGACGATTGACTCCCGAATGCATCTGAATGTTGTTTCCGCGCGATTAATGAAACAATGCTGACGCATAACGTGTACACTTACACTACATCACAAGTGTGCATAAAATACAACTGATTTGCAAATGAAGGTAACCTTATATACAATGATTACTTTGACCCCCCGATAATAATCTTTATGAGATGATAAACAAAAAAGTTTTTGGAATTCATTACCTAGGAGGTGTCGTTCACAAGTCGTTATTAGTGGTTCTGGGAAATTACGTCATGAATTTTGTCCCGCCAGCCTGGGCCAGGCGCACGCCACAGCACGCGCCACGGCACGGGCGTGTCACCACTATCTATCTCCACCTACGGACCAAATCAAAAAGCATGATTTATCAGTAGATCACGTTTTTATTTCCGACATAGAGCAAGCCGCTAAATTATCTGTTGTCGTACAAAACCGTTGTAATATAACAATTCATAAACATTATAAATATTTGAAAGAGTGTTATCTGCACAGTAATACAAAATTGCACATTACAATTACATACCTCGGTGCGCGCAGAGCCGGGAGCAGCGCGGGCGCGTCGTATTGCTATTTCAAATATGTATATTGTAAGGAAAGAAGTATTATGGACAATAGAAAAGTAAACAAAAAATCCAGGAGGACAGCCGCCCTCTCCGCGCCCTCTGGGTACCCCCGTAGGGGTATAATTAACAAAATTAAAAATGATCCAGTCAGAGAACGATGTGCTATGAGAGATGATGTAGCGGCTAGTGTTGAGAAAGGCATGTTTATAAGTTGAGTGTATCATACAAACAAAACGATTCACAATACAATAATAAAACATTCGTATGGCGAGTGCGAATGTCATCGTCGAAAGATCTTTTTATAGACCAACCGGTACGATAACTTTAATGGACTAACCGTAACCATAGCAAATGGAAGCTCTCCGCGTCCCACTTCCCCTGTGGGAGATTGGTGTACATTGTGACTCTGTCTACATTTCGTATTTTCGACATTAATTTACATACTATTTGTTGTCTGTTTTCCTCAGTACGTATGTTACAATGGAACACACCAACTCCTTACCTATCGGATTCCAAGAAATGAGCAAGAAAAATGTGTCAATAGCTTTTCAACCAGTTTACTACTTTATTTTGAATTGTTTCGCAACAAAACTTAGAATAAAATAACATAAGTTACTCGGCGCAAGGCGGTACAGAGAATAATTTCGTGCCTAAATAGTAAGAGAAGAAGTGGGCAGAGGAGTATACTAGGTGCACTCGCACGTGACACCAGTTACGTTTACGTGTCGCTATGGTACAGGTGGTGAGCCGATTGCCACGCACCGGGCACACATCCAGACTCCGAACCACTACAAGAAAATCTAAATTAGAAAAATCTTATAGTGCCCGACTCTGAACTCGAACCCAGAACCACCCAATCGGCAGTCGGATCGGTATTCGTAGGCATCTGGATATAAATTGAAAAATTATGAAAATCGGCGTCTGTGTAGACGGAGCCGCGGCGGCGTCCGGCGATGCTCGGTATTTACTTAAATATAATGAGTGCGAACGCGCGCCGCGTGCGCGGGGCGGCGCTCGAGTAGAATTTGTTCGGCGTCCGAACGCTAACCGTGTTCATATGCCGACGGTGTTCATATCGACGTAACACAGTTTCGGTTTAGGATCCTTAGCGTGCACCTCCCGTGACAATGACAGGGTGCAACGTCGCGGCGTACAAACATATCGGTTCAGCGTAGCGTGTGGCGCGACGCCGATGCACAAGTGGGCCTTCGATTGTGGCGCGAGTTATCCGAACCCTGTTTAACATAGCATATTTATTCCAGAACAACTCGGCGTTGCAAGAGGCGTGCGCTCTTTTGGAGGAGCAGCTCACTGATTTGGAGAAACTGGCAGATTTCCATGAGCTCAAGAACAAGGAACTCGAGGTGTGTATTTTTGTTATTATAACTCGCAAACGTTAAGTAGGTGCCTCGTTGAGACGCCGCGACCACCGGGGGCGACAGCCGAAAGCGGAAGGCTCGTTGGAGACCCATGAGGAGAGGGCGAGCGCATTTCTCGGCTCGCAGGTGCCTAGTTGATACTTGCGTGCTGTACACTCCCGTTTATTGTATCGTGTGTTGCTTCTGAACGCATTTAAAACGTTATTTGTTTTTATATAGAGCGAATTGCAACGAGTGCGATCCGATTTGGAAGAGTGCCGAACGAAATTGACGGAGAGCGAGCGACAAGGAGCCGAGCGAGCCGCCGCCGCCGACCTGGCCACGCGGCGCGCTGCCGACTTGCAGGAGCAGCTGAAGCAGGCCACGGCGCAACTGCAGCTGCTTCAGGTATTTAACGCTTCCTTTAAAAATACATCACGCACCGCTACAACAAAATTAAAAGCAGCGCAAAAAAATAATCAATTTTTATTATAATTTTTAAAATCATCATACCTTTATCGTGCCAAACTTTAACTCATTACATGTAACTATGTGACTCCTTGTCGTAGAAAAAATCTTTCTATAGTTGCTGTCGTGAGTGATGTGCTCAATTTTAGCAGAACCTATTCAATTTTTAAGTCAACGACAAAATTTTGATAACAAAACAACGTATTTGTTAATATATTATGTAGTTGCATGAATAAATTGAAGTGGATCACATATATGTACGGATCGGTCGAGAGCGAGATCCGAGTACGGAACGAAACGTAGCTCGGGTCCGTGCGTCGACCGGCACCGACCGCGCGAGGGCCGAGCAGGAGCGCGCGGGCAGCCGCGAGCGGCAGCTGGGCGACGCCGACGCGCGCGCGGCCGAGCTGGGCGCGGCGCTGGCGGCGCGCGACGCGGCGCTGGGCGGCGCGGCGCGGCGCGTGCGCGAGCTGCAGGAGGAGTGCGCGGCGCTGCGCACGCGCGCGCAGCTGCAGCACGGCGCCGCGCTGCGCCTGCAGGCCGCGCTGGACGACGAGCGCGAGCAGGCGGCGGCGGCGCGCGACGCGGCGGCGGCGGCCGCGGCCTGGTGGCGCGCGCGCGAGACCCGCGCCGAAGCCACGCTGCGCCAGCAGGCTAAACTCATCGACTTCCTGCAGGTGTGCTCGCCCTGCCTTCGGTTACAGTCTGATATGTTTCTTAGTGGCGTCAATTAACTAATAATATAAATAATGAATAAACATTTTATTTTTATTTGAAATATATTCAAACCCGGTACTACGGTCAAACCCGTACACAGGTGAAGGTGGAGGAGGCCAACCGCAAGAAGTGCTCGCTGGGCAACAAGCTGTTCGGGCGCAGCGGGCGGCGCGGCGCCGCGACCCCGCCGCTGCTGCGCCTCCACAGGTGTCTGTCTTTCTTTATATATTTTCCTTTATTACGACATGTGCGGTGACGTGCGCTCTCTATTTACGGATAGCGACGTGGGCTTTGCGGAAAACTGTGCTCTGCAATCACAACCTGGATGCCGGGCATGGGAATTTTACGGGACGATTAAGTGTAGCAGTGGCTAGTCCACGGTAGTACAGTAGCTAGTACAGGACAGACAGCACTTACGAGATCGGTGTACGAGCATGTGCGTGCAGCCGGTGTCGGGCGGCACCGTGACGTCACGCGCGGCCGATGCGGGGCGTGGAGGCGCGCCGCGGTGGCGACGGCTGCGCCCCACAGTGTGTTTATGAACACATGCAAGTTAGATATTGACGCACAATGATACGCAAATTTGTCATTGGTCATATCAGTAAACGATTATAAATATAATCAATTTGTTTTGTTGACCAGTTCTGTTGACCAAGTAGTGCACAATAGACTCGACCGTGCCACAAGGCGGACGTGTCGTTTCATACAAAACGCACGGTCATCGCCATAGTAAGTCAATTGTTGCACTAATCGTTCGATTAGTTGACTTTTTGGTGTGAAGGCGAGTCCATATTTGCATTAAAAGAGCAAACAAAATAAAATGTTGCAATATTTACTTTCCTTCACACATTGAACAAAGAAATTTTAGAGGGGCGTTCATTTTTAAAGTAGAAAATTTCTACCCTCGTGTCGTTGAAATGGATAGACATGACACGCGCGGCGCAGGAGCGGACAGGGCCGGCGTGTGCGCGGGGCGCCGGCAGCTCTGCTTCACTTCGATATTTTTTTTATGTCAGCGTTTACTTTTCTTCCTATTATTATGTGGTTTTTTATTACAGCTCCCCACCGACCTCTAAACGCGATAGACCTTCAGAGAAAACCAAAAGTATCCCTGACATGTATGTTCTTTTTAAAGTTATACTGTTTTATTTAATTTTGAACATTATATCGATTTCTACTCGCAGACTTCTGTCCTTGCAGGCTTTTCTTCTAAAGGGCTATTTCAGGCGCTTCGTGTGCGTGAGATGTTATGCACACTTGTTTGCTGGATTGTGAAGAAAGTTGAAGAAAATCCCGTACTGATCAATAGCT
>DWDU01005032.1:0-10309 GCA_018245575.1 Jemadia suekentonmiller | reverse complement strand
TATTCCATAGTGGGACGTAAACGTAACTGGTGAAACGTGGGAGCGTTCTACACTCCTCTGCCTACCTCTTCGGGGATAACAGGCATGATGTTACGTTTTTGTTTATAATGTATTCTTTCTTAGTAACCCTCGACGAAAAGAAAAGGGTGTGCATGTGTGTGTTTTAAAATTCGTAATTTTAATTATTTAAATTTTTGTTAAAAACCTGTGGGGAGCCGGGGCGGGCGGCTAGTTCCTAGGATTATACAAAAGTTGTTGAAATGTTGATGTGTGGAAAAAATACTTCATTGTCATAAATAATAAAGTCGAGGTCATAAATAAAATACCTATTATTTGTTTTAGTAAGCAGCGTTTAGCGCTTGACTAACGCGTAAAATGTACCAGAGTTAGACTCAAATTTTGTCGAGAAAAGTGGTAATGAAAGAAGTAAGTAAGTATTTACGTGATATTGATAATAAAACACTCGCTCAGTAATATGTGGATTTTCATGTAAGTAAGCAAAACGGGTCTACTTCAAATGATATTGCGGTATCCATTTGAGTGGAAACGATCAAACGGGATTACATGTCCGACACGTACGGCCCCTGGCGGGCGCGTTCCGTATCGTATACACGAGCCTGGTGTGATCGGGTGCAGCCTTGGCCTGGCGACTAGGGTTGCTTCTGATTAAGTAACATAAAAAAACAAAACAGACTGCGTCCAACCGAGAGCGCATGTTGGGTGGAGTTTTCCCTTTTTTATTATTTATTATTTCTAGATCAACACAAGATTATATGCAGCTGGCTTTCAAATTGTCGTCTGCTGTTTAATGTATCAATTTTTACAGCGTACACAAACGAGGGCGGTGAGCTGGAATGACACCGATCCACTCAAAAGTAGCTAAAATTAACACCGCAATGTAGGATCGTTTTTCTATGTGGCGTGACTAGCACTATGCTCATAGCAATAATAAAAAGCAAACAAAAGAAAACATCAGTATGTGACGGTTATGATTCGAATGCCGGTGGAGACGGCCGCCGGAAGGAAGTGATCATGGTAATCGGTGGTGGAGGAGTGTCCGGCGGGGTCGGCGAGGCCCATCAATGAAGGATGGCGGCATTCCGCATGCGCCCTTAGGACGATATGTGTTTGCGAGAGCGACAGCGTGTTGAGGGTTCAGAGACACATAGTGCGGGAGTCCGGTATCACATGCGTAGGTTTGTTTATTGATAGTATTACACGAAGCAGACTTCTGTAGAAGTTATTGAAAGTTTTATTATAACTTTGATAATATTTTTAAGATTTTTACATATCAAAAAAAGACACGTTCGTTTATATAAGTCAATATTACTGAAGGCATGCTATTTTTATATTCTCTGTTAGTGAGCGGCAGCCCTGGCTCGGGTCCGAGTGCGACGCTTCCGAATGCTAATGCCCAGCGACGTCCGGCGACTTCATTTGCATTACATCCCCCCATTACTCTGTTATGATTAAATCAACCCTCTATCGCGCTCGCGGATTTACATCGCTCCACTCACTGTTACATTGTATGTTTGCGGCGTGTATTCAAACTGCTTAATATGTCTTCCGTTGGACACTGCTGCCCGTGTGCTGATTAAATAGACTTAATTACGGTCCTTCGAGATGAGGAAATTTATTGTGTTCAAACATAGGCATTCATAGAAACATAATAGTATAATGAAGTATGAAAAATAATGTTTTTATGTATTATTGAAGAAATGTAAGTAACATCACTACTGTTATCCCCGAAGAGGTCGGCAAATAAGTGTAGTACCTACGCTCCCACGTTCCACCAATTACATTTACGTCCCAGTATGGAATATGTGGTGAGCCTTTTGCAATACACCGGGCACATATCCAGATTCCGAGCTACTTCTTCTAATTTCAATTTAAAAACACCCTGCCCATCTCGGGGATCGAACCCAAGATCTACCACGCGTATTGCTACCACTGGATCAACGAGGTATTCTATACTCGTATCATACAATTGCGTAGTAAATGTACTATATCGATTGTCGTACTTAGCCCGTGTTACCGTGCTAAGCGACGACATAGAACCCTCGTTGTAGTCCATTTTATATTATTCAAGTATACGTTTTACAACAGATTCCTATGAAAGAATTGATTTCTCTATATTGTGTAATTTTTTAGTTTTTTTTTTGGTAAAACAATGTTAGTGAACATGATAAATTGTAATTTGGATGCTCGCATGAATATTTCATTACTCGGTAAGGTATTTCTGTAAAAATTAAAAATACGAAGATATAGAGAATTGCATCAATACATATATGCGCACACACACACAAAAGCAGCATCTACTAATTGACTTGTCAGTGTTCACTAGACAATATAAAATTGACCGTAAGTTTATTATTATTTACCTCTCTGTAACATGTAACTAATACGTACAAGTAAAAGCCAAATATACAGTTCTGTAAATTTATTACATAACACAAAGCTGAAGTATTCTTGTTTATTGAGCTTTTCTACAGTAATTCCGTAAAAAAAACAAGTTTTGTACCTAAAACGATATTCTTAATTCGGGGGTCGAAAATCAAATGAACTAACTGCACTAAAGCATTATCCTTTGTTCGAATAACAAAACACGATGATAGGTGACGTAATTTTTGAAGTACAGACGTTTTTTTCTGTCTTATTATTTGGGATTCCAGTTGGCCTTATTCGCTATTACCAAACGCGCAAGTAACGCATCGCCAAAGTACTGTAACGCGCCGCGTTACTTGGCGTTCGGTCATAGCGAATAAGGCCCCAGGCTTAAATCTTAAAGTAATTGATTCGTTGTCGCGGCCGTAACTAGCTCGTGCGCTGCTCGGCCGGAACCGCACTGGGTTTGATACCTTATACTGTGTGTAGAAGAGTTTCCAAAACTTACGTGAACAAAAGGAATCGAAATGTTATATGTACGAATATTTGCAACGTTGTTTGGAATGTCCAATGAGTCGTTATAGGGTTCGTTGAATTACTTGCATACTGCTCGCACACCGGCAAGGTAAGAACAGTTTGACCAAACTTGGTACCTGAACAGGTGGCTCAAGATAACGCTAAGATGACGGTGTCGCCAGCTCTTGTCGTTCTTTCTGCAGATTAACATTTATTTAATGATAAAAATACGTATATTTTAATTGTACAGTAACAAATTAATATTAAAACAAGGGCAAAATAAAATAAAAAAATACTAATAACGGTAAATAGTAAAATCTGTCTTGTTATCATAATTTTGGACTTTAATGTAAAAACTTGTTTTCATCATTTCATGTTAATGTTTTAATGTTGTAACGAATTAAAACGTCTCTTATTAGCTAAATCTTATTACTGATCCCAAAATTCCATTAATTAACGAAATTGCATTAAATTTAGCGTAAAATTAATCCGTTCGGGTCCTGAACAATTATTTTCAACGACGGCCGCAATTGTCTTCATTCTATTAATTATTCCAAGGTGGAGACAGTTAAGGCAAGATCTGAGGTGGCTGCCATTTCTCTCTGATTAAAATATATTTTGTACTACACACATACAATACACACAGATAGTCACTCACATGTTACACACATCAACTGAATTGTGGTAGTGATCACGATATCTGACCCGAGCTGATTACTCGACGTTATGAGCAACAGGTAGGTACTACTTATATGCATATATGTGGATTAAATTATCACCGGTGAGGTTGTTGCTAGCGGATGTCTGACCATTGAACGGCCCTGGCTCCTGCCACGAGCTGCAGCGTCCTACAATAACAGTGAAGAGCACTTGAGCGCGGAGGGTGTGGTGTGAGACCCACATAACGCAGTATACGTTTACGTGCCTTTTTAAGTCATTACTGCGGAAATCAAACTTAAGGATCGTCTCGTGGCGACATTCGGAATATTATATTTTGTATTACAAATTATGAAATTATGTATTATTACCGGCATGACGCGGTCTGTCTGGGCACAGCTATATGCCCTGACCGCCTAGGGGCAGCAGCGTAGGAGGTGCGAGAGGCTGTGCTCTGCGATCCCCAACCCGCATGCGTAGCGTGGGGTTATAGCCATAACCCTTCAGGGGAGGCCCGTGTCCAGCAGTGGGCTGCAGTAGGCTGATGATGATGTTGGTTAAAAATTAAAAGGCACTGAAGGACTTGTTTTTCGATTCAGCTCTTAGCATACCTATATATACATATTCGCGAGTCGTACAATACTTCAAACTTATTTTTCTTTTCGTTTAAAATACATGATTCCTGGGTCGAGCACTCAGATTTTTCTAATTTAGATTTTTTAGTATTGGCTCGGAGTCTGGAAATGTGCCTGGCGTATGGCAAAAGGCTTACCACCTATTCTATATTGTGACGTAAACGTAACTGGTGAAACGTGGGTCGGTAGTTACACTACATTCCTTTGCCTACCCCTTCGGGGATTACAGGCATGATGTTACGTTTTTTTAATACATACATATATCATTTATTGTAATCGTATTTAAACATTTTTGGGAAGGTCTAATTGACGTAGTTATTATTACCAATATAGAAAAAAATCTACTTTAGAAATCCCAATAATACATTTACTCATGTGGCTGATGGCTTTGCTAATGGAAATGTTTTAAAACAATATTCCTACGCTCACCTGAAAGAAGCCGTTTTCATCTCGTTTGGAATCACCTAGTAATTTAAACAGTTGTAACAATTGCAATAAGTACAGGAGTAATAACAGGCATATAGCCATTATCTTTCAGTGCGTACTTGTAAAACTACTGTTTCAGTGACTGTCATAAAATAATATTCACGGTTGTTACCGAGTACACTACCGTAGAAATAAAAGCTGCAGTCTGTAGTAAAATAATTGGATTAAAGCCAACATTTTAAAATTCACTTAACTTGTATAAACGCAGGAGATAAAGCTTGTGCTAAATTAATATTTTATTGTGTGCCGTAAATACTGAAATAGCTGATATATCCCGAAATAGCAAATGCATCCCACAAAAAAACAACCGCTAAGTGAAGGCAGCGCGCGGCGATAGCTTCACCGGTTTCGCAGATATTTGTCGCTCTTTGTTATACTTGGTCCTTTTAATACTGCTATACTGTAACAAGGAGTATCTAAGCAAGGCAGCGGTACCACTTCCACAGCCACGAACTATGATCTAGAACCACTAACCTAGAACCACGAAGCTTTCCACAATGTGTATCACCTATTGTTTAACTGTAAGTACTGTTTAATTATTAAATGTTTTGTGAGTGTTACACATTGTGATGTACAAGCCGCCGCTACCTCGCTGCGATCGTCGGGAGCTCATGAGGAAGGACGTCGTTCAGGCCCGAAACTAGTCGAACCAACCCGAATAAGCAAACATGAATCAAGCAAGCGTGGACATAATAATGTCTATTGTTATTGACTAAGCATACTGTGTCACCCACAGTTGGCCTACACTGCGTTAAAAATCAGATGTCTGAGAAATCAATGTGCGTGTATAAGAAGAAGAAGTAGAAGACGCGGATCAGGTTTCTAAGAATAGGATTTTCAGGCACTCGGAACTCGCTGCCAATTTCGTATAGGACCTGCGGTGATGATACGATAACGATAAAAGTTAGGCCCGGACTTACAGCGGGTCCTAGTAAGGGTGGTGGACATGACAATTGGCATACAAATGGTATTAAATATGCTTCCCAAAAAGACACAATTATGAGTATTTGAAATTCATAATCGTGTTCCTTTCCGTAAAATATATTAATTAGGGTCTCGTTTAACGGCTCACATTAATTCTTGTCCTCTGCACGAGTCCTCGCTACTGCGGCCGCGGTGACGCAGCGCCGTGACCAGATGCAGGCTGGTCGCTAATGTAGTACTTCTACGGATGGATTTCTGATAACGAAGTATTGATACCAATCAATTTTATATTATTATAATTTCTTGGCAAAGATTATGGTCAACTTTTCTATTTGTAAACATTTGCATACCGACATTATATATTATTATCTAATTGACAAATATATCCTTCGCAAATAATAACTGGTGAAACGTGGGAGTGTTCTACAGTCCTCTGCCTACCTCTTCGGGTATTACAGGCGTGATGTTACGTTTTTTTTTTCCTTCGCAAATAAGATTAATCGATGCTTCATCCGATGCATCGACTGTCTTCTCATTGTATTCAACATATATATGCTCAAGTTGTACTTTATTGACGTAACGAAATATATATATATATACATATATATATATTAAATGTGATGCGTATAATAGAAGAGCATATATGAAAATTTCAAAAGTGGAAGAGACGATAAAAGTTATAGGTTCCATAGGTATTCAGTGGAAACCAGTGGGAAATTAGGAAAGGACAAATATTTGTTCAGTTTTCTCTTACTTTAAATTGAATTGTCACGACAAAATTCAAAAATAAAATTTCGTCAAATGTTTTGTTGACGGAAAATAATACACTAAGAAAAAATAATGTACGCATAAAATGAAAGGAGCGTCGAGGAGTCCTCTGCACACGCAGCCCGCTTCGTACAATGAGCACATTTCGCACGTAACGGATTAATAAAGACTGAACGATGAAGCTTAATGCTCTGCTAATAACCGTTGCTGGAGTGTGGGTGGAACTCGCAATATGACAAACACTGACATTTCCAGCGCTCATCCGCGCTCATTGTACTTGTTCAGTCAATTGGAATATTTTGTCGGTTTATTGTTCGGTGTTACTCTATGCGCAGTGCGTACATCGCGTGACGTTAGGGTCCATCGTAATTACAGAAAGCGTCTATTCAAATCAAATCAAGGGCAAGCAAAGACTAAAGCTACTTCGTGTACATGCAGTAATCTTGAGCTGCTACAGTACGGCCGTCGGCCTCGGTACGTCCGCTGCATTTACTCGTGTCTGCTGCTCAAGGCTGCTGGACGCAGGCCTCTCTCGAACAGCGCGCCGATGTGTGGCAAATATCTTTAAGAGCCACTTTTAGGTTTTAATTCTCTTTTTTCTTGTCTCCCGTTAACTTTCTATTTGCATTTCTGCTTATCACTCAGCACCTATAATTGATTGTTACTGTATTGTAGGTATTAGTTGAAGAACGTTTGATAAACCTTTTACTAATCGGTCAATTACTGGGTATCAGGGATCATTTTATGACAACTATGATATACATACACTCTGTTTGTTATATTAGGTTTGTATAAAAAGTAATATCCATAAATATTAACATACCATGTATTGATTGCCTCGTTGGTCGAGTGGTGGTTGCAAGCGCAACTGCCAATCGACAAGTCATGGGTTCAAATCCCGGGTTGGGTATTATTGGATTTTTCAAGCTTGAAATTCATAGTAGTGGCTTGGAAACTGGATTTGTACCCGTTGTGTGACAATAGACTCATCACATAATCCAGAGTCGAACGTACATAATTGGTGAAGTGCGGGAGTGCTCTGCACTCCTCTGCCTAACTTTTCGTGGTTCGTAGGCATGATATTACGTTTGAAATATATTATTTACTATTGACACGACTATAAGTATGTATTTCAAGACACATCTAAGCCTCGTGGCCTAGCTGTGCGCTGCCAGTTAACAGCGACACTACGGTGCAGGTGCCAGCGAGGTCGACCGTGGAATTTTATTATATTTGTACATTGGATAATCTCAATAATGGTACAACTCTGAAAGGGCAGTAATTCCAAGGTTTGAATAAACCCGCAAGTTAGTTTTATATGCGTGCCCAAATTGGTTTCCATCTCTATGAATCTTTAGTGCGTACCTGCTCCGCTTGCCGGCCTTCCCTCTTAATGTGTAAATGCGGGCTTCCCTGCCGAGGGCGTGTTTGACATTCAATGACCTTTATTTGCTCGCATATCTAGTCGAGCTACGTGACCTGCTCCCGAAGTCGTCTGCTAATTGAATATTAAATATCAACCATGAATTTTGTAAATGTGAAAATTTTGCAGTGTAGTTGTATTTACTATGCGTTGGGTTTTGTTAAATTTCAAACAATGCTGTTTCAGAGTCGTAACTGGAATGAAATATGCTGGCAGTATTTATAAACGATTTAACACGCCGCCGGCAACGGGCGTAGTATAGTACAGGTGGACGGATAGGATAGTATAGTACAGGTGGACGGAAAGGATAGTATAGTACAGGTGGACGGATAGGATAGTATAGTACAGGTGGACGGATAGGATAGTATAGTACAGGTGGACGGATAGGATAGCATAGGACAGGGGACGAGTACAGGTGGTGACGAGGTGGGTTGGGAGTTCTGTGACAAAATGTAGGAGCGCCTGAAATGAAATTAGGATGTAGGACGCCGTCGCCCCCTGACTATCGGCCAAACCAAACCATGTTCCCATGAATGAACACATGTGCATTGACTACGGCGCCTAACACTTTCAAATACTTTACAAGCTACCACTTTACAGCGCCGATTTTATAAACAATATTCTCATCTAAATCTCGTAAAACTAATCGGGTTTGCCATAAGTTACGATGTGCTACTCCTGCAGGGCCACCCTGTAATAATATAACATGATAACGATATAACGTTATAAGGATACAGCATTATAAAGACAATCCATTAAATTATTCACGTATGTTAAAAAATGTAAAAAGAACAGTGTTAATTTCAAGGAGAATAATACTTGTTTATTAAATTAAATTCATTTATCCACGTGGATTCGGTCTAGGTAGCACACAGGTTGAAAGCTTCAGACCAGCCGAGTGGCGGAACGGTGGCGATTTAAATTCAATTCCATTTTCATTTTCAATATTGAACTGCTCATAGTCAGCTGTCAAACGCAGGCATTGTACAAATCCGGCAAAACCACTGTTATAGTGAAATCCCCTGTTCCGAACATTTCATGTTTTATATTAATTAAAAGTTTCAATACGTGTTAAATATTAATTTTAGAATTGATATTCGCACATAATATTTGTTTACTGTGGGTAACCTGTTTGTATACGCCAACGGAACAGTTAATTTGACTGTATTCACAATTTATTTAAAAACATAATCAATGAGAATGTAAACTTGACAGAACCAGAGTAAAACAAAATAGGATTTTTTTTATTTACTACTACTATATTAATAAAGTATTTTACGTACGGAGAAGAAAGCGTAAAAATATTGAAGACAAAAATATACTTCGGTAATCTTAAAAAATCGCTAATAATTAATTTGTTTAAACTTTACGTTCCATGACCGAGTGTGTAAAAGAATCTAAGAGTGAAATTAAAGAAAATGTTATCGAAGATTCAGCAGTTGCTCCGTTACGCGCACACAGCGGCAGACCTCTATCATTGTATTTGTAAAAATAGAAAACGGACCACCATCATCAGCCTACTCCCCTCCACTGCTGAACATAGCCCTTTTTTAGCACGCCACCGAGTTAGATGTTCTCCTCACATCTCCACGCTGCCAGCCAATTGGTGTATACTGCCACTGCACCAGCCGGAGCTCGTCCCCGCTGGGTTTGCCGAGGCGTGGTCTCCACTTCAGAACACGTACAGAATGGATATAATATTTCAATTTGTAAAGTGACGCTGTACGCTGAGTATAAAATGAAGCTGCGTCTGCTCCAAGTTCAACCTCGGAGGACCTACTAACACACACGTTTCAATACATACGTACTCAGAGTACACAATGCCTCTAAAGTTAAAAGTTATAGTTTGATAATTTATTTCACAGAAGGTTACTACTTCTGTAACTGTTTATACTAACAGCGGGGAAACCATTTGTTTGCCACACTTTAGTTTCTCTTTTCATCTTCATGACGTTGCGCTGGTGGAAAAATGTGCTCATTTTGGAGAAGCTTTCGTGTCAAAATTACTAAGGAGGTAACTTACAATGTTTTTTATCGTCTCCTTTGTATTATTCTGCTAAGATGTTTAATTTAATCGCTGTCGGTGTTCGATATTAAAATACAAAAACAAAAAAGCTATATTGTCTTCATGTATTCGTTCGACACCGGGTTCAGCGCGCGAAGGGTCCCGCGGCGGCCAGTCGAACGATAAATGGATTGATAACGACGGCATACACGTAAACATATACGAGTACACACACACACATTCACACACACACACACTCACGGAAGCGCGCACGTGCTCGCCGATACTTAAGACTAAATTTTGTTATTGTTATTAGTTAATTGATTAACTTTGTTGCCTTGGAGGATGAGCGCGGTACCCAGTAACAAGGGACACCACCCAGTACAGGGGCCCTTGCCACTTGTTGTAACGACTATGTTTAATCATTTTAACTGGTTTTAACTGGTGAATCATGGGAATGTTCTACATTCCTCGGCCTACCTCTTCGGGGATTACAGGCGTGATGTGACG
>DWDU01005031.1:0-10309 GCA_018245575.1 Jemadia suekentonmiller | reverse complement strand
AACTGGTGAAACGTGGGAATGTTCTACATTCCTCTGCCTACCTCTTCGGGGATTACAGGCGTGATGTTACGTTTTTCCATTAAAATCATGCACTTTAAAATTCAGTAAAATAACCACAGCAGATTTTTATCGTCACTATAACTAATCTATAATCGATATATAATTCTCTTTTAATATTAATGGACAGGTCTGCTTGTATTATTCATCATCGCAATATTACTTTAAAATCGAATGCTTGTCTCCTTTTGAAATGAGTTAGAATATGGGCCATAGTTTGTTCCACGATGGCCAAGTACACGTTGCTTTGAGCCGAGCAGTAGGTACTTATTATCGCTATCAAAGTGAACCGAATTTGTTTCCGATGGCATAGGTTCGGCTCGTTTTTATACGACTCCACGCATCGCCGCACTTTCAAAATGCGTTCGAAACGAATCGTAAAGAGTGCTCTCCCACCGAGTATGATAACCTCTTTTTGGTACAGAGACTTGGTAGATAACATTACAATCATTATATAGTGAGAGATTCTTTACTGTCACTTAGCACTACTAGGATTTTGAGTTAATGTTGATGATTAAGTTTCGTCAGCGTTATTTGCTAATAGGCTTATTATGAACTAAATTGACTAACTGACATTCATAGTTTTGTTGTTACAGTTTATGCACCCGTTAAATAATGCTAGCTGTACTACATACATTAGGGCTGTGATAGAGTAAATTGTAGAATAGAAGAAAGGTTTATAAGAAAAGTGTCTATAGAAAGCGAATGAAAGTGGATCAAATGGAACATTCGTAACGCGTTCCGGGACCAATCGGGCGCGCTCCCACACCGCGCTCGGTAGCGGCGGCCTTATTTCGTAACGGTGAATTTTTTATCTTTCAACCGCCGGGACAGCGATTGCATCATTGACACACTGACCTTTCGTTGAGAAGGTGAGGTAAGACAAGAAGATAGATGATTTTATCGTCATTACAACTACTACAAATGAACACATAACGTTGACGCGCGCGGTGCGTGCGGCTGACCTGCGCGTGCTTGAGGCGGTGCTCGGTGCGGTGCACGGCCAGCAGCGGCGTGACGCGCACCAGCAGGCGCCACCACGGCCAGTCGCGCACCGCCAGGAACGCGCGCACGTTGCGCTGCACGCACCTGGAAGCGACGCGCACGCTGCAGTAATGGACGACGCTGCGGGTAGACGCGGTGATCGCGACGCACCGCCGTCTATGTAATGTGTACTAAATATTCTGTGTAACTGCTTTGAAATTTATGTTTTCTTTATTTCATTCTATTAAAATTGTTTTTCCGCAATTCCGTCAGACGCGCGGCGCAAATATTGTTTGGGCACAATCGCAGCATCATTATTTCCATGTAACAATAAGTTAAAGTTTTCGACGGCGCCACAGTCGGTGGGCGATAATGTGATATTGAATCGTGAGGACGTATTTCATTTACCGCGCCGCAGTGTGCTGGGTGCGCAACGTCCGCGCCCGGCGCCTGGCGAGCAGGCCGCGCGCGCGCGCCTGCAGCCGCACGAGCACGCGCGCCAGCGCGGCGTCGCGGCGCGCGTCCAGCCCGCCCACGACGCCGCCTTTGAACATAATCTGTAACAATGAGAAACTATTGTTTGATTCGAATGATGAGGTTCCGTTTTAAACAATTCTGGGGCGTTCTAATCGAAAGCTTTTTACTCAAAAACAACAACCCTTTAAGTCTTAATATGTATTGTGATTTACTTGTGTCGCTAGTGTGCGAGTAACGACGACAATATAACTCCCACATTGCTAGTGTATTTTATGTTTCCAATTAAATGCATTTGTATGAGAAGCGGGTAGAGCGCTGTAAGTTATTTAAAAAAACACAAACATGAAATATTAATACTGCACGGTGCATGAGAATTAAAAGTTTCTATTATTTTCACCGATTGCATTTAACGTGATAATTAGATGTTAATTAATTTACGTTACACATACACGTGAACGTACATACATATGTACGTTTATTTCTTTCGTATATAACAACGTTAATAGACCACGTTCTAAAAAGTCATAATAATGATTAACCTACTAAATTTGCACTTGACTCCATACTATGTATTTAGGTAGTCGTATGCGGTCGTCGAAATATAATGCTTGCGTATTTTTAATAACAGACACCTAAAAGCTTTTACTCTTAACGTCCGATAAGTTACCACAGTAGACGTGGCTTTTTAAACGATTATATCTATTCGCATGTACTCGTAAGGTGAATTCGAAAAGCTTTAAAAGCCTTAATAATTAGAAGAAATAAACCTTACCAAGAGAAGTGAAGCTGTTAGTTTAATTATAATACAGGAGTCGGAAGAATATCGGAGCTGATAACGTTCATTTCTGTACCATCAACGTGCTGCCAGATCACTATCTGTGATAAGGTAGGGTTGGCAACATTTGAAAACTCTTTATTAAAACAGAGTACCTAAAGACTATTACGAGAACAACGTGTGGATATAGAAGGTTGACGTTAACGGAAATAAATTAAATAACGGATACGTAATATTACGCCTGTAATCCCCAAAGAGGTAGGCAGAGGAATGTAGAAGATTCCCACGTTTCACCAGTTACGTTTACGTCCAACTATGGAATACGTTGTGAGGCTATTGCCATGCATCGGGCACATATCCAGACTGCGAGCCACAACTAGAAAATCTAAATTAGAAATGATCATTTAAACTAAGTAGTGCCTGTGGTATATCGCTGTTGAACATACGCCCGCCTACCTATGGTATAAACATATATATATATATATAACGTATTTAAGATGTGGAAGCCCAAACATAACTACAATATACATAATTATTTCTAAGTTATAGTAAATTATACACGTGCGTTCTACGCTGGCGTAGGGCGTACATTACATCTAAGCTTTTGGTTTTTAATAATGTATACTAACATGATTTTATTGGGCCTAGGTGTATATAACACGTATGACGTTAATTGTTATACTATTTACTAGGCAAATTGTAACCAATAAGACATTTCTTGTTAAAATTTCCAATAGAAGTTCAGAGTTTGGATTTGTCCCCGATGCATGACAGTTGGCTCACGAAATATTTCACTGTGGGATGTAAATGAAATTGATGAAACGTGGGAGCTTGCTACACTGTCTGCCTTCGTCTTCAAGAACTACAGGCGTGATGTTAGGTTACACTATATTTTTTCATAGACGGCAATACAAAGCGATTTAAACGCATAACGTGCGAACAACAAGTTTGTTTCGTATTACATAACTAGTTATTATAGTGGTTACATTTACCAGGAAAAGTTACATTGTAATTGTACAACTATTAAGATTGATAATGCGTTGTTTTCGGAAGCGAGACGCTTATAATTATGGCGTCGTAACGTATAACCGAGAGAGGTAGAATAGTGGTGTAATAGAGCTTTCCTTTAGACTTTATATTATCATTACTATTAGTATTATTGTCATAGCATGCCGGTTACGTTATAGGGAGAGAGCAATACTTATTTATAATTTATACTGTTTTAGGCTGAATTTGATTTTAAGAAAGAGATTCGTGAATTTATTAAGATAAAATTTTTGGTAAAGGTATCTAAACATGGGCAACGAACACATCGTGCTGGGACTTCCATTACCATTAAGGCATGCAGTACTTGTACAGCTAAATACTGTTCTGTAGAGGCAGAACGCTGATTGCAATGATAGAAATAGTTATAAATCTAAGGCAGTCTTCGACTTTCGACTTTTATTTCATTGGGGACATTGTCTTTATTTCTTGTCACAAACACTTAATGTGATGGAACACTTTTGGTTCTATTTACTGAGTAACAATTCTTAGTACCTAACCTATTTGGAATTCGTAGTCAACTCTTGTACTCTTGTTACAATTGTCACTTTTGACACTGAGTGAAATTCCATTTCGCTCGAGTGAACATCGTGACCGCATTACGGGTAAGAGCGAAATGTCTAACAAAAGACACGTTTTGTTTGATTAGAAAGATAGCTCGGACGTAAGTAAAACCGTAGAAAACCTTAAATTGTATCCACCAATGAGAAAATTGACGTAATAAAATGTTTGTATGTATGTAAGTAATAATATTTTATTAGACCGAAATATAAAATATAAAACTGATCTAGAATTGGTTGGAAGAATTTAAATTAAAAAAACACAATAATATACTGCACATTTTTCATGAGAAGGCAAGGGAAGGGCCCTAAAAGTAGGCAGAGGCAGGTCGTAGGGAAAGGCAAACATCCATTGGTTACGGTCCTGATAAGTTTCTCAAGTTTTTACGCCTTTAATTACATTGCATATTAAATTACAAAGTCATAAACAATGCTATCATTATGAGCAGTGCTTATAATATATATCTTGTCTACGTCTACTTGACATTTCCATTGACTGTGTGCGCGCTCAATTAGGAACGCATAAATAAATAAGGGCAATTGGATCCAAAAGCAATGTAACACGACACTATTAGGAATATTTAGATAACACACCGATGACAAGTGGTTAGAATGATTTTAAACCTTATGTCATTAGTAATAAAATTCACATGAAGCGCCGTGGCGAGATGATACTCTAATAGCGATAATAAACAATGTTGTCAGGTGGCAGCATCAATCGCGCTAAGTAGGGACGTCGTGAACTGTATACATAAAATGTATTTATGGTAGAAATAATTAAAAAATATTTGTAAATATTTCATGTTCATGTTTTTGTGTCATGCATGTCATAGTCAAAGATTTTAGAATGATTTGTGAAGATGTTCGATTGACGAAAAATACATATATCTGTATTTCAAAACCAAAAGTTATTAAATTTTGCAACATATTACAAATTATAACACATAGTAAAAATAAATTACAAATCGTTAAGCAAAATAGTAATTCCAAGAGAACTAGGCTTAGTTAATATCCTTTAAAAGCTATGGTAAAAACATATTTTCATTACAAAAAAGGAGACGGTTATATAACAATAAAAACCAAATATTCCAGCACACTATTTTAAAACTTGTAACTTAAATGCTTTAATGATAACCCTATTAGAGAGGCCTGTATCCAACAGTGGACGGGAAATATATAGGTCTGATAATGAATATGTCAAACGCTTTATAATAAATTTTCTATTTAGGTACTACAGTAGCTAAGTAATATATTATAAATTAAAGAACATTATCTTTTTTTCTCTTCATACACTACAGTACTTAAGGCTACAATTCGAGGACACAGAACATACGACGCTCCGCTGTTTTCGTATGAATTAACGTCGACACGATTTAATATTACGTACTAAGCGTAAGCTAAGTATTTTAATTTGAATTAAACAATTTCGTTAGGGAAGCTTAATCAGAGCGTTACAATACATATTTCTCTAACATGCCATTTTATTTGAATATTATCTACCACTTCTTTTAGTTTCTATGCCTAATTTGCTAATTGCATTTATATGCTTGTTTTTCTTATAATTCATATTTTACACTAAACGTATTTGATAGACACGTAGGATATCAAATTTTGTAATTTTTGATCTTTACTAGATAACTTATATTTTATTACTATTACGATGCTATTGTCACGCTAAGTCCCTTACGGGGCCGGCAGAGAGCACCAAGTTACTTCTACATATATTCAACTCGTATATACAAAAGGCACGGCGATTTCGAACACTCTCAACGTCCCCATTAGACATCGATTTTTTTATATGAAAATATATTTTCAGCATAGAAATATTAGCCGCAATGGTTCGAAATGCTCAAACTAGGCCAGTTCTATAAGCGCGGCAATTCTACAATAGAGCTGTTAGATGGCTAGAGTGGGTCACTGTTGTTAATGTAGTGGAGATGTTTTGCACGAGCTACCACCGCGTCTCTACGAGTCGTTATTCTCAAATACATTTCGTTTTTTCTCTTCTTGTATCAAAGCGATTCCATCCAACCCAATTTTTCTTAAAGTTTATTATTACGTTTCTAATAATTTGTGTTTGATGTTTTGTTCAAAGTTAATAGTAAGTATTTTCTACCGTCATTGCAAATGTCTGTGTAATATTTAAAAAATACTTCAATATAATCTTAAGCTGGTGCAATCTATTCTTGAATTGAGGTATGGAATTCTGATTGCAAATTAAGATTAAAGTGTAAATTAAAGCAAGTCTTAAATTCTAAGCAATACTAAACTAATTAGCAAGCATTAAAGTTGATATAAAGACATACAAAGAAACATATACGCTTGGAAAAAGTGCAGTATTTCAACGAAAATGTACTAATACAAAAATATTTTCCATTATTGCTTGAGATAACTGCGTCGTTGGTCGTGTTGGTTGCAAGCGCGACTGCCGATTGGAAGGTCCTGGGTTCAAATTCCGGTTCGGGCACTACCCAATTTTTCTAATTTAGATTTTCAAGTAGTGGCTCGGAGTCTGAAAAGTGCCCGATACATGGCAATAGGCTCACCACTTATTAGCGGGACGTAAACGTAACTGATGAAACGTGGGAGTGTTCTACATTCCTCTGCCTACCTCTTCGGGGATTATAGCCGTGAATTTAGGTTTTTTTAGAAAACATGAATTATCAAAGCAATGAACGCGAAGATAGATATTTACATGTGATTACATCAATTCAATCTTCGCACACATCTCAGTACATTACTATAACATAATCAAAGAGAAGCTATCGATCCTGGAATGCAATCACTGGGAGCCATTGCACCCTGGTCATTAATCCCTAATGGATGATATCGCAGAATGGGGTGTATGATGAGATCCATCATCGGATAAATTAAAGTCGTATTTTATATAATTAATGAATGTGTTCTGATGGATCCGGCTTATGACAACACATTAACTCACGTAGATCAGTTGAGGTAAAAGTATTGTAGTAGACGCGAAGAGCAAAAATTTAATATTCTTTTTCATTCTACATTAATGTCTGGTGATATAGCATTAACAAAGCTCGGACAGATTTCGACAGTTATAAAATTTGAAACAGATATTTTTTTTTATACGGTGCTCTCTAACTATAAAAAATTAAATACCAGAAGCCACTTTAAATAAAAATATTTATTAATTTTGAGTGAAATCAAACGATGCATAGAAATCGTCAATAATGGCTGTACGATGAACACATTGTTTACATTAATTCCGTGTAATTTTAATAATAGCCTAAACGTCTGCAGCAAGCCGCAAGCCGCAGCTGCAATAAAATAACGGCATTTCACATTCTGCTGAGGACTCCAATTACATTTTCCATTGCGAACTGCACTCAAGTGACAAACAATATCAGAAGAACGATGAATGATGAGCGCGATTGAAGAGCGCAGAAAAACGATATTAAGGCCTGGGAATGGAAGTATTCATTACTGCGGTAATAGCCATTTTATCCTTCATAGTGGAGCTTCAAACGGGTCTTCTTATAATTGAATATTTTCAATGTATAATACATGTGTAGGTATGTAAAACCTATGTAAAAAATAAACTGTATAGAATGATTTCTTCTTTATCTAAATAAAGGAGAATTTTTCACTGATGCGAGTTTTACATAAATAATGTGTTGGCTCAAATTACATGTTTTTTTCTGGATTGCCATATTATCTTAATAACCAATCATTTATTGAATACAGTAATTGTGTCGATGCCTTTAAATATTTTTTTTTGTCCACAATGTTTGGATGTTCCGAACGAAGTAGTAAAGTGTTACCATCAAACAAAAAAAACCGCTAAATCACAAGTAAAAAATATTAAAAGCAATTAAATTCTACGATCTCATCAGGCTCTACGACTCCACAACCAAATAAAGAAAAAAATGAATGAAAACGTGAACTGTACGTTACATTACGCACCGACTATGCACCCATTTCCTACCGCAACAACGGAGGAACATCGGCAGTTATCTCCCGCGGCCGCAACTGGAGCGGACCGAGCGCTTTGTTTGCTTTCTCTCAGACAGATGTTGGCATTGGTATCATTTACTACTTAACTGTGCAAAATGTTATCATTGTTATTGCTGTATCCACGCGCAAGAACAAAATATTACAATGTTGCGATTCGAAATCATAATCATAAGGGTTGGATTAACATAGCAATGGTTTAAGTTTAGGTCTCGAGCTGGTAAATGATGCATGGATGAAATATCGTTACAGTTTTGAAGACACGTCGTTTAGCCACTAGTCAGATGTACGTAAGTAAAATCGCTCCTGTAATGAAAAATTACTGTAAAAAGTTTTTAATCTGGTTATAATGGTTTTGGTCATGGACAATTAAATTAATATGAACTTAAAAAAACACCTTCTATATAAGGCAATACCATTACTGGGTTGATACGTGTTCTGTAAAGCATTCCTATGTAAGACCTATTGTATACCCCTATACCACTATGATTGCAATAAAAGTATTGAGTACTGAGTGATGTTATGTTAATCACATAGTGCAATGGTAATCTGTCAGCGAAAAGAATTCATAATGCTATATTGTATTGGCCACTCTGAATAAGTTGCGCACGTGACAATAAAACTTGTATACGTATCATGTACATATGTACCTATATTACCGATTTTATTTATGTTATCTCAATGCATAACGAAGCGCGGCGCAGATATATGTAGGTCGCTAGATGTGTCTCTCACACCTATGTGTGGTGTCTTGAACATTATCTTGCGGTATGTTTATTAGTGATACTTGTATATCAATAAAGTGATTGGTTAATAAAGGTAGGGTAGGTTACAACGTTTCCTTAAGTGTAAATGTAAAGAAACTAAAAGGAAACAAAATCATAACTCTCGTGTTGACTATGAGTTTGTATGAGTAGTATGAGATGTACAGCGATCTGTCCAGTCCAGTTAAATAACATAGATTTACTTTTATAATGGTATCCGGTTCTATATAGGTTTCCGTTTGCTTTTCAACATCACTTATTCGCTATTAGCAATATTAATTTCAAGTGGTGCCTTATCGTTCAAAGGCTTAAGAACTTTTTTATTGTTTTTTCTACTCTCATAGATTTGCGCCTGGCTTGTGTTGGTTGGTGTTGGTCGTGTTGGTTGCAAGTGCGACTGCCGATCAAGAGGTCCTGGGTTAGATTCCCGGATAGGGAACTATATAATTTTTCTAATTTAAATTTTCTTATACTGGCTCGAAGTCTGGATTGGTGCTCGGTGCATGGCAATAGGCTCACCACCTATTCCATAGTGGTACGTAAACGTAACTGGTGAAACGTGGGAGTGTACTGCATTTCTCTGCCTACCTCTTTGGGGATAATAGGCGTGATGTTCAGTCCTATTTAATTGGTAAGTGAGTAGGTGAGGTCTGGATGACTGCTTAGTAAGGGCCTGATCACTTTTATTATTACAGCGACAAGGAATTTTAATCTTTTACTGAGTAGATAGAGAGCATCAAGTGCAAAATATTTTCATCTTTACAGACTTGTCGTGCTCCTTGTACACTCATTAATCTCTTGATACGCATGTCGGTTTTAGATATTTAAACAGAAACTAACCAAAGTAAACACATGGCTCTAGTAAAAACTCTTTGTCGATCAAATACGTCACATACTTGAACAGATGCGATACATAATTGATTGCATTTCTTAATTAGTTACTGTAGCATGAACGAACAGTCCATTATGCGAACAGGAATGCTATAATAAATTAATCATCCAACTTTCAATTATGACAATAAAATGGCAATATAAATTTAATAAAGCAACGTGGTTGGCACAAACGGTTAACATTTTATGCTGATTAACTATCTTCTACACGTATTATGGAGTAGGTTTGCTCAATACCGCTTACAAAACAACACGACGCGTGCGCAGATAAATATATTGCCAGAAAATTCTTGATTAACACTGTACTATTTTTGTTATAATATCTAAGACGCATGTTTTATCAATTCGAGGTATACTCTGTATATAAAGGAGGCGACTTATTAAACTGAGAACGATTAGAAACGTGTTGTATCGCTGGTGAACTGAATTGAAACGTTAATTGTAATGCATAATAAATAATTGTTACTACTATGTCACATTACGTCCCTTACTGAGACGACAAAGTTGTTTTGGGGTAGGTACTGTATAATAAAAAAATGAATACCGATGCTTATATATACTCGTAGTCTCACTCAAAGAACATAAACTACGTGAAATGAGAATGCAGACAGACCAGTAGGGTTCATATCGTTGAGTTTGAAGATTTGAACATTTTGTCCTTCGTTTTGCTCGAGAGAATTTGAATAAGATGAGAATGGAATTACGAGTGTTGCATATGGAATTTGTTATTGAGACATCACTACACTTATCGTGAATGCGAAATGCAATTAATAGCACGA
>DWDU01005030.1:0-10310 GCA_018245575.1 Jemadia suekentonmiller | reverse complement strand
GTAACTGGTGAAACGTGGGAGTGTTCTACACTCCTCTGCCTACCTCTTCGGGGAATACAGGCGTGATGTTACGTTTACATCATAGTTATTATGATATCACGCTTGTAATCTCCGAAGATGTAGGAAGAAAAGTGCAATATACTTAGACGTGTCACCAGTTACTAATTGGTCCCAAAATGGTGATGGCGAGCGTATGATCATACACCGGATACAAATTCATATTCTACGCCACAACTAGAAATTTTAGTTATAAATATGTACTAGTTAGAAAAATACTTTAGTACCCGACCAACACCGATAGAGCCCCATCAAATGCAGACCAAACAGCTTAGCCTTGAACATCTACGCAAAGCTGCTCGTTTAACAGCTTCATAATAGCTCTACAGACACCCTTGTGAACAGGACGAAACGGTTCGCTAAGTCGTTTCTGTTAAAGACTGCAAGCGAATGGAATTTCCTGTTGGCGTCTATTTTTCCCGATTCGTACAGCCTGGAATTATTCAAGAGAAGACTGAGTGGAATTCAAGCTTGCTACATCCTTGGCTGCATCTTGCTTTCCATCAGGTGTGATAGCAGTCAAACGCGAGCTTGTTGCCGAATAAAAAAAGAGCCAGGATTTAAAGTTAGGACCTCTCAATCGAGAGTTGCACTAGCAACCACTCGAGTAACGAGGCTAGCTGTGTTACAGGCAGCTAATAGTTACGAGGCAGGGACGGAGCACCGGGGGCCACACACCTTCCCCTTGCAGACATGATGTTCTGGGCGTACATTCATCACTATATTAATACACGAATTAATTTTAGCTGATTATAACATAAAATTAAGTTATAAACACAATGAGTTTAAAATTTAAATTAATCCACGAGATGAAAATCAGTACACGAGTCAGGTTCAAGAATCTTTACTCAACAAATATCAAGACTGAGCGTTTATTTATAGATCGTGCCCAATTAAGTCCTTACTTCAACAAGGGATCTACGTTGGACCTTAATTCAGTGTTTTAGCAACGAATTTCCATTTAAAGGTCGTTGATCGTTCTTGTAGAGAAAACTTGGAATTGCTATTAGGACCTATATACGAGGTGCAAAGTCGTAGTGTTTCATACTGAGGACATAATTATACTTAGTTACATAGGACAAGGCCTTAAAATGGAGTGATATTGTTGAAGGATTGATGTCAATAACCTTTGCTCGATTCTCGTCCCACCAGCCAGTATCTGCTCTGTTGTTATTAGTTATTTATATCTACGAGAATTATCTATATTTATTATTTACATTTATCAGAATTCAACAGGTCCTGGGCTGCGCGGAGTGACGCCAATTAGGGAATGCCGATGTCCAGCAGTGGACTCCTAAAAGCTGATGGACGTATGATATCTATAAGCTGACTTATAACTGGATATAAATAAAAGGTTTTATCTTTTCGGATACACAAAACCCATTACAGAGGGTGTAGAGATAGCAAAAGCCGTACGAGCGACTGTCAACAAATTAGCGCCATTACTAAGATAATATTATATCTGATCTACTGAGAGTTAATTGTGGAGTTGTTTGGCTAGGACTACTCCGATAAGTAATAATAATCGTAGGGATAACTCTCATACGCCCATCGGATCCGAAAATAGGCGGTACGTGTATTGCGGTAATCAGACAGCTAATAAATATGTATATATTAATTCCTAAAAATTGATCCAGAGGCAGCGTACCTCGTTTGACTGTCTCATTGGTCATGTTGGTTGCAACTGCGCCTCGATCGGGAGGTCCTGGGTTCGATTCCCGGGTCGGGCACTACATTTTACATTTTTACACTTACATTTAAATTTTTAATTTATTTTTTTACATTTAAATTTTCTAGTAGTAGCTCGGAGTCTGGAAGTATGCCCGTTGTATGGCAATAGGCTCATCACCTATTCCATAGTGGGACGTAAACGTAACTGGCGAAACGTGGGAATGTGCTACATTCCTCTGCCTACTTCTTCGGGGATAACAGGCGTGATGTTACGTTATGAATCGTGTTATGATCGAGAGGTCCTGGGATTAAATCCTAGGTCGGGCACTACTGTTTCTTTCTATCTTAGATTTTCTAGTAGGTAGTAATGTTACATCTTGTTACGTCTCAAGGTATAATGAACGTGTTGTTGGTTAACTTTAGTTCAAACCTAAGTAATCAAGAAGAACATATAAATTAACACAATAATGGATTTAATGATAATAATAGAAATGTATTACAAGAGTAATGATTATGGTTATTACTTGATATATACCTACAATATGTTTTATTGTACACGCCCCTATTATCGTCAACTAACATCTAGCCACAACTAGACGTAGGTGTCTCTCAGGGTACATCTCTGAGCCCAGTCTTCTAGTGTCTCTCTATACCTAGTTTAAAACACACCATTATAATATATTGAGAGCAAGATGAACAGATATGGAGGAGTATTTTAAATATTGTTGTAACAATACAGGGACGGTACTACCAATCATATTTTATTACGAAAAACTGAACATATTAAAGATAATTTGTATTTAGAGGCGTGCTAAAGGTAGTTATTTATAGACAACTGTTAGCTGTATGTACCTTTAGTATGTATAAACGCCTCGCGAGTTAGCTACAGAGCCGGATATTGACATTTCGCATCTCACTAACTCTATTATGTCATGTTTGTGTATAGATTTATTGTCTTATGAATATGGTGTTGGACCGCCATTTAAAATCCGAAGTTCATTTATAGTGTTGACTTTATTTATTTTCCGTTAAATGTTGTTACAGGATACACGTGATTCATTTAGGATATTTCCCACTTATGTTACTTTAAACTGTTTTTAAAAATTGGATAAATTATTCTTGAAAAAGACTTAAATCTTTCAACTACTTGTTTACATTAGCCTAGATAAACGAATAGAGAACAAATATTTAAATATTTTTAAAGAGTGTTTATTTTTGGTAAAATTTAAATTACCGAATAACTAAGAAAATCTTTTATTTTATATTGATAAAGGAGTCATTATATATACACATACATATTTATATATTTATGTGTAAAAAAAAGTAGTTAGCGCGAAAAACATAACGTCACGCCTGTATTTCCCAAAGAGTATAGTACACTCCCACGTTTCATAAGTTACATTTACGTCCACAGGGAGACCAATTTTGAATAAGTCATATTTGAATTTGAATTTAGATTTGAACCGATGACCTCTTTATCAGCAGTCGCGCGCGAAACTGCTCGACCAACGGGCCAACGATCAAAAATATTAAACTTCAATGAAACAAGCAAAGTCTTGAGTATGCAATAGTTTAAGACAAAAAATAATGGTTTGAAATGACATTTCATTATAATATCCATCTGAACGCACATTTTAATGCACTTGATTTGCATTCTCTGATTGCTCAGCTAATGGTTTTAGGAAATGGACTGAGGAGAACTTTTTACACGAATCATCATCGGATCATTTGCTGTCCGCTCTCTCTATCCCTTCCTTTCGGAATGATATGAGTGAAGGCGACACTTGCTAAGGTACCCAGGTGTAGGTTAGAAAATGTCACATGACTTAGAAGATAATGAGAAAATCTGCGACCTTAACGCTCTCATCAAGGTTTTCCTACAAGATTGTGGCAAGTAACAGCTTGTAGTATCAGCACATATCCTTTGTATGAGTTATACTTGGCCAGCGTGACAGATTATGCTGTTAACCCTTCTTACTTTGAGAATGATGAATATGTTGATGAAGATACGCATAGACACATACAAGGAAACAAAAACTTCTTTAACGTAAAACGAAAATGAAACGAAAGTCTTCCTTAGTAGAGTGCGCAACGGCGAGCTGGCGAGAGTTATGCTCTCTTATCGGCATAGATATAGTTTTAAGTACACCGTGACAGCGCACTGGCGTCACGACACACCCACGGCCTGCGTCGAAGTAGTGAAGAGCCGGGGCGCGTGTTTCGAGTAGTGAAATCTGACTACTATTTATTAATGTAACGATAACCTTAACAATGTGTTATCTTTATTGAGTGTATGTACTTGTCTATGTAAAGGTTGCAGTAATAAAGAATCTGAAATGTTGAAGCGCCGCACAATATTGCATATGATTAGTTTCTGGGATTCACCTGATTATTACATGTAAATTATGAAACAAATGTTAGTTTGTTTCAAAGTCTTGGTAGGAATAATTTTTAACGATTATCAATAGTGTTTTATTACCAAATATCAAGTCGCCGTGACTGGCCTGTTTGATCAATGGTTAGTAAACGTGATTCGGCATTCGTGCGTTAGTGATCACAAGTGTTTGTTTTGTGTGCGGTTATACATAACAGAACATTCCGCCCATATTTTTTCTAAAAGGTAGGTAGAGAAGTGATGTACTCCGAGGTTTCGCCTGTTATGTTGTAATTCGTATGGAATAGACGGTGAGTCTATTACCATTCACCGGGTTCAAACCCACACTCTGAGTTAGTACCACATACTTTAATTATGCCCGATCCCGGGATGGAAATCAATTTCTGTCGCTTAGCAGTCACTATAGTAACGAGACAGGTGAAATTAAATACCTCTTTTAGGTTTTAAAGTAATTACAGAAATTCACTGAATTTAGGTGGTAAATCAATACTCCTAATTGTATGAAATATTTAGAGTCGGTTCGCGAACTAATCAAAGTGAGGTGAAAATGAGAACTGGACAAAAGAATATACCCGATAATGGACCTTAAAATATACAACAATTATGGAGATGTGTGCGGAGCCCTAAATCGGTCCACACTTGATCCAATGATGAAACGAATTAGCTACAATTGATCCGTCTAATGAGGAAATGTGAAGCAGTTCTAAGCAGATTTTTACATAATTATTAAAAGGTCTTACGATCCAATTGTTGGAGTCCCTGGCTAATTATAGGCTTCTTATTTTAAATGTCATTCAATTGACATCTTTCCAGCAGTGAAGGGTCCGATGTAACGGCGAATCCGTTTTAACGGAAAATTTTCTATTGAGGACGTTTCTATTCCCTCTCTGCAGTTTTTTTTTGCAATTTTTGATAGGTTACTATTTCTATGGGATACTTGCATCATTATAGTGTTTTTACCGATAACTTCGGGAATTTATGTGATAGTTTTAGTTCTTATTACTTCGAAGAACTTGGCCTGTCTATTGCCAATTCGGTCTTTGAGCAGGGTTTAATTAAGAAAGGGCCGTATTTATAGATAGTGGTGGTAGAACGCAGGTCAAGTCAAAGTCATTCTACCTAGACTAGATTACTCTAGACTCCGTCTAGATTATTTATTTTCCCTGATTCTGAAGAGACGGAACTTAAAATATGAGTATAATATCAAAATACCAGCACAGTTCATCTTGCATAACATAGAACAACTAGATTCACGACTAACTTCAAAATTGGATTGGATTGCAGGTGGATGTGTTTCGTTAAATTACGCAGCCTTCAAGTAGCTGATCGTTCCCGATTAATTGGCTCCAGAATATCTTAGTATTACTAGCATGGGGTGTGTGAAAAGAGCCTCCCCGAGCGGCAACTGTGTCTAATTAACTACAAACACATCCTGCCCGGCGCACTCTGGACATTGCGACTAATCCTTTCAACGGCTCCTCTCAGTATCAACTAAAGAGATCAGCTGTCGATTAGAAGAAGAAGAACTATTAATAGCAAATTTTGAAAGTTCTGTTGAGGAGCCATTGCCGTTGAATCATCAGTTATGAATATCAATATAAGATGCAGTCATTGTCTTTTGCAGCCGTTTAAAAATATCTTGCAAATGCTTTCGCCCATGACCCTGATCTTCACCAATATGCGCCGGATTAGCAGGATGATGTAAGCTCCATGTGTTCTCTGGTGAAATGACACAGGTTCTGCCCAGCGTGGTAGAGAAATTGGTGACATGATATAAGAATAATAGTAGTAAGAGCAATGAAATCCATCTTAGGTCGGTTTCTCTGCTAGCCATCCATCGAACAAACAGCCAGTGAGCGCCTGAATAATTGCTTGTCGACATTCCGAAGTGGCCCGTGAGTCATATCCCTCGCTGAACGAGGATAGTAATCACAAGACGGAAGCTGCCCCACGTGGCAGGTCTTGTGACGTAAAGGACAGCGGCAAACTCATCCAATGTTAATGTACAACTGTTATGTCGATACATTATGGGTACGATTTCTGCAGAGGCAAATCTCGTTACCAAATTAACATATTGTTAATTGGTAATTCGAATAATGTCAACTAGGTTCTGCCAAATACGAACTGGGTTCAAATCCCGAGTTCGATACTACATTGGTTTGCCTTAGATTTTCTATTAGAAATTTTTCATATTGCAATGACAAAAATTTTAATAAATGTATAATTCAGATGTGGAAAAATTCTAATAATCTGCAAAGTAAATAATAATAAAAGTGATTTTTTTAATAATAACTAATATTTAATGAATATCATTTATTAAAATTCACAGGTCATCTGGAATTGCCATAAAGACCAACTAATAGTAGGTAGTATCGAGGCAAAAATATTTTATATCACGTTAACGGATTTCCGTAAATTAACGCTTTATTATTTAATAATCTAAATTTATATTAGATTTATAGTCATAAAAATATTGTTGTGTTGCTCGTCATAATCGTTGTCGATTTTTTATGGAATTTGGCATTAATTTTAAACGTAAAAAGATAAACGACTTAGAACTTTTCTTAAATTAAGCCCCGAAGAAATGACACAAGGGATATAATTCTATAGGATCGCAACATCACGCCTGTAATCCCCGAAGAGGTGAGCAGAGCCGTGTAATGCTCTCCCACGTTTCATCAGTAAACGTACGTCCGACTACGTAATAGGTGGTGAGTCCATTGCCATACTCCGGGCATACATACAGACTCTGAGCCACTGGACGCTTGCAACCAACGCGACGAGGCAGTTTTATAAGAAAGTGTACGAATATATTTTATACCGACGTAGTCAGGGCTGCCAGCTAGGAATACATGTGTATATCTGTAATAGGTGGTTCATTTTCGCACGTTACGTCTAACTTAGTACAAATATCGTGATGTTTATACAATACATTAGTATATATATTTAAGGCAGATAAAATTAAACTTATTAGTGGTCACGTATTAAGTTGTTCGCGTTGGATTTCGCTTGCATTAGAGATGGCAAAATTGACCACACATTGTCGATTGGTCTCCGACACCTACGATACTATAATTAATTATAAGCGGCGATTATACAGTCAGTTTATTACTAGCATTGTAAGTGAAGTATACTATAGTAGACCACCATAATTCACCACCAGTCATAAGTCCCACAGCAAATCAGCATCTTGAAAAAAATTGTCCTACACATTTATATTCCACTGTTAGGGAATTATTCATCATAGCAAAAGCTTTAAGGCCTATATGCTTAATAGGATGGGACAGCGATTATTAACCAGAATGAGAACTCCTAATCATATTGAAAGATCTTGGTTATGATGATGGTATAGATGAGATCTACGTCCACCAGTGAAAAATGAAAGTGTTCATGATGATGTTGACGAAGAGGCAGAAGGAACGCAGGTCTAGTAATATAGCTAATATAATACGATTTTACTTAACTAAAGGAAAACATCGTGAGGAAACCTGCCCACTTTAGAGTTCTTAAAAAAAATAGTTCTCTAAACCTTGTCAACCCGCACTTGGCCAGCATGGTAGACTGTGGCCTTAACTCTCTCATTCTGAGAGGAGATACATGTTTTAACAGTGGAACGATAAAAAGGTCGAGAAAAAAACATTGTGAGTCACAACTTAAGGTTAGTGGTATACTTCCGGTCTATAAAAAATATATTTGAAACCGCAGGATTGTGATTATATTGTAATTGTAATTAATACCAATTATCATAACCGTGTTAAATACCAATATATAAAACTTTAAAAAAATATACGGTCCCATATGGGAGAGAAAAATAAACTGAAATTATTTCATTCTGAAATAATAAAATTGATTGCCGAATTGATTTTCAATTATTTTACTTATCGTACATACGCTAATGCACTTATCACAATTTTATTTAACTGTAATAAGTGTAATGATAAAGTTTACTGTAATGATGTAAGTTTAGTCTTAGTAACGATGATGAAGTTTTTTTTATCATAAATACTTTATAAACGTTAAGTGAAACTCATAAAAATAATTGTCCATATTTACTCTGTATTGAAAAGTTAGCGGGTCATCGTAAATCGATACGGTTACAGCACTACGACAGAAATGTTGATACATTCTTAAAGTTAAGCTACAAACCTAACTGATAAAGTACCTTGGGTTTACAGCTCGCATTCCGCGCACGGCACTCGCAAATAATACACGTGTTAATATTTTTATCGAACACTCACAACTTTTATCGATACTGCGGTTTTTTTGTGACGCGTCTCTATTCTCAAAACCCGGGTCGGCCACGTGCTTTCGATTTTTAAATTCCTAACGTTAATTTCGCGGGTTTTGCTTCTTCGTTTTGAGTCTGTGGGGGGGGCATTTTAAAATTGTTTTGAATAACAAAATGATAAATGTTTTTCGGATACAACATTACATGTACTTCGCTATAAAGTAACGTATTTGTGTGCTCGCGTGTGTTTGACGCAGTCTTTCGAAGGTGAGTATTTTTTTATAAAAGGAAAGCCTGTATGTATCCGTCACATTACTATGTATTATGTGCATATATACACACTTATATATGTGTGTTCGCTATTTGCTTTCAAACTATCGAACTCATTTATATTATTATTATGTAACGTACAGTTTTAAAAATGTTGATTTCATTGTGTTGTTTCTTAACTGAAGTAATATGTGAACTAAATTTTTGACTCAATCAGTGACTCGGTATTATACCATACGGCCACATGACATGTTACTTTAATTCAATGACTAGCCGGCGTCCGACTTTCTTTAACTGTACTTTCGATAAGCCATTTTGTTACAAAAAGCTGAGCTCATTCCACCTTGACTGACTTTCGTCGGACACTGTTACGTGACAATGTACATGTGTACACTTCTCGGTGCGTGAATAAATTTGTAGCGTTAGAGAACGTTCGGTAGCGGGTTCATGAATGCTCGCTTTATGTCAGCTACGTGAAGAATATGGTCAAACTCTGGTACACTTGGGTAGAAATCCCCAGCAAGCAGTGGGATAAGAAAGTTTTATGCAACTTATATTTAGTAGTAATTTTAAGGATTCTTAAGGATTTTTCGTATAAATGTATTTCTTTTTTTATACTTATGTAATGTACAACTTGGCTTGCTTACATCCCTTACATGCTAGAAATATTAGGGTCGACTGGTAGAGAATACCTAGGCATTAAGTACGCCCTTATATCCCTTATTTTAAGGTGTTACAAAAGAATAAATGAAAAAATATTATGCGGCAAAATCAAATATTGATAGACGCACTTTGATTGCTGGGATGCGTTGAATAATGTCGGCGCGTCTGACACGTCTTGATAGTGGGTATTATATTATGTCGACCGCCGGGTTTAAGGAAATTGTATTTATAATTATTATTATCAATAAAATACAATACATCTTCTGAGTATCTGTTGGTAAAAAAAGATTAAAGTAACGGCTCGTTTCAATCTTTACTCTTATCGGTTTATCATGATACTCGTACTATCACGCGAGCTCCCACGCGGCGTAGACATTTCTAGAAATTTCCACATTTTAAATATGTCTAACATTTACCATTATTATTTTTGGCATTTTTACCTTAATTTTTGTGTTATGTGAGGTTTATAAAAATAGATCCTGAAATGTACTGTACAAAATTAACCAATTAAAGTTAATTGAATATACCGAACTAGCCAAATTAAAGATTAGAAATTTCGGTACATAAGAATGGAAGAAAGCAAAATGGTACCTACATTTAAAAAGAAACAAATTCCCAGTTTGTGTCACGGCATCTGACAACACTGGCGAGAGGTTTATTATTTGCCAATTCTACAGGCGTGTTAGTATTTCAAAGTATTATTCGTGATAAGCTGTTGTGGTTGGTTATCGAGGGCAAATCCTGAGCTTCAAAAGCTCAACTACAATGAAATTGAGTGAAGAGTAGACATTGACGTCACACATGTGGTGTCGTAGAGTGTTACGCTGGCAGATGACGGCATGGTGCGGTGTGCCCAGCATAACCCCTCAGGGCAGGCTAATTACCAGCAGTGGACATCGATAGGCTGATGATGATGAGATTGAGTGTATGAAATGAGTGTGTAAGAATAGTATCAGGTTTGTAAGGATGGAGATAGCTGGTTGGCGGTGCCCCCTGTCTGCCGTGTGAGGGAGCTGGCGTGATGGT
>DWDU01005029.1:0-10310 GCA_018245575.1 Jemadia suekentonmiller | reverse complement strand
AAAAAAAAACGTAACATCACGCCTGTAATCCCCGAAGAGGTAGGCAGAGGAGTGTAGAACAATCCCACGTTGCACCAGTTACGTTTACGTCCCACTATGGAATAGGTGGTGAGCCTGGGTTCGATTCCCGGGTCGGGCACTACAAAAATGATTCGACCACTTTTAGCAATTAACGTTTCTTATATATCTTATTTTCCCAAAACCTTTGATGACTAAACCTTGGCAAACATACATCTAAATAAATTTTGTCTAATAAAGTTAGTTATATTTTTCACACTATTTTATTCCACACTATATCTTTCAAACACATGAAGTTAGCTAATATAAAAAGATATAACATAGTGATTTTAGTTTGACACATTATTTATCCGAATGAGCAGTACGTGTACAAAATCGCGACTGTAATATTATTTAATTATCTTTGAAGTTAACAGTCACCAGTGCTGCCATAACAAAAAAAGTCATTGAATAATTATAGCAAGCAAATAACAATGTTTCTTTCTAATTTATTTTCGGTCTTTATTCTCAGAAACCTCGCCACTTCAAAGCATAAAAAAACAAAAGCGCTCATTGCGTAAATAATTTTCTAATAATTATAATCATAGATCTTTTGTTAGCTGTAACGTTAACTCGGATAAAATTATTGATTACGAATGTACAGTAAATAAACTGATGATTCTAATGTCGTAACTATCAGAAAACAACTAATATTACTTTAAATCCAAATCTCAAATTTACAATCGTATTTGGAATTGTAAAGAAACTTCCAGACGTGTTCATTTATTACATTAAAAGACGGAACACAAATCTGAAAACACGGATGAAACGGTACTATACGTGAACTAGATATGTCTAGATGTTGGACGTAGACGGAAGCAACGGCTAATTCGATTGGACGAATCCTTCCCGCTATACGTCCATTTTAGTTAGGCTCCCGGCGCTGTTCGTGTGAATTTTAAATCTATCGAGATCTCAACATCCCTATTTCTACCTATACTAAATAAGTAATGCTATTTATAAGATAATTTTCCTAATCATACGAAGCTACTAATTGACTTCAATCGGAATGAATCCCATCATAAAATTGAGCAATTCACATACATATTATAATATAGATTTATTCTTTGTGACACAATTTTGACCTTCAAATACCAAATAATATGTTGAGACATCCTCACACAAGGATATCTGATCCCAAACTGCATAGAAAGTGTGCGGCATACTCCATACGGTGAAGATTGAGCACGCGACCCTCGACGATCATCGACACTAACAATTACACCAGTGGGCCAGTAAAATATTTGAAAAAATATTGGAACATCATTAAAGCTTGTCAGTTAAAGATACTCGTAACAATTAAAGCTCGAAATACTGTGAATAAAATACTCGAAATACTCCATCACGCAAATGACTGGTCAATATGAGTACGTATATTGTTAGTAAAAAGTATAGAACACGACACATCCACACTGTAACTAAGTTGTTTCCGAGAATCTCAAATGGAATTTCACGTGGAGCAATCTACACGCTTCTCGAAAAAATTAACTGATACACTACGTTTTGAACTTTTTTATATCGAATAGAATCGATATCAGACGTGTGCTGCTAAATATAAAAACAAATACATAAAATATTTTGGAAATCTATGGTATCGATAATATATTAGCGGTTGTATAGATTTTCTTCATGACCATCTTGATTGTTTTGAAACGTGGTAATGTTCATTTTATTACATGGTACTTATAGCATAACTTGTCGTAATTCTTTATTCTGTAATTGTCTGACAGAATAGGCACATCCACGATCATTTAATGCTCGCAATGAAACTTATTGTTAGTCAATAATCGTTGAACAGCTATTTAAATCCACATGTAAAAATGTGAATTTAATGTAATTTCTCTAGATACTACTGCGAGTGGTTAAAGTGTAAGCGTAAAGTGTATTAACGAAACGTGCCAGCTTGCGTGCACCTGTAGCATAACTGAGTTCTGGAACACTCCACGCACCAAATGCCTATGAATATTACATACCACACAAACATTTTGTGGATAGTTCGAGTGGAATCTATTTAACTAATGCCATTTTAAGGTTTAGTACTTCCTATGCTTTTGGAATGGTTTCCTTTTTAATATTGTCAATTTGAATTATCTGATTGTTCCGCGATGAAAGTTATTTAAAAAATACCTACTTAGTTAAATAGGCTTTCTCATTAACGCCTATTTAATTAAACAGGCTTTCTATTTCTTTGAGACAGTTGTATTATTATAATTGACTGCCTCATTGGTCGTGTTGGTTGCAAGCGCGACTGCCGATCAGAAAGTTCTGGATTCGATTCCCGGGTCGGACACTACAGAATTTTTCAAATTTAGATTTTCTAGTAGTGTATCGGAGTTTGGATATGTCCCCGGTGTATGGCAATAGGTTAACCACTTATTCCATAATAAGATGTAAACGTAACTGGTGAAACGTGGGAGTGTACTACACTCCTCTGCCCACCTCTTCGGGGATAACAGGCATGATGCATTATTATTGTAAATCCTACTTAATGAAATAGGCACTCACAGTTTATACATCAACTGCAGCTGATTTCTATTTTCAATAAATATAAACAAAAATATATATCTTACTAATTTTTTTTATTAACACCTAGACACCCGAAACTACTATTAATTTTTTATGTATACTTTTATCTATAGTATAATGTGTTCAAATGCTTTTAATATAAACTTTCGAAATGCTGACATACTTTGATATTTTTAAAAGGAAGTTTTGTGTTTTGATAAATATTGACTTTTTATACTGTAAAGACACAAAAATGATATTACAAGTGTTTTACAATTGTAAATGTTGTAGTATATCTTATATCGTCCACCGTGAGACAAGTCAGTTTGGTACGTTCCTTAAATATTAGAAGCCACGCGTAAAGACCGGTGAAGCTTTTAGACGCAATTGGTTTTAGATAATAAATGCCGCCATTGCTTGCTCGATTCATTGAAACCTTAATTAGATTTTTCTTCCAAATTTTCATCAGAAATCTATTTGAAATCTTAATGAGGGACATAGGATTTTGTGACGGATTTTTATTTTACTATTATATAGTGACGCCTGCTTCCTTATGAGGTAGAGAATGACCACCGAATGCTAAATCTTTATCCTTAAAGATAGGACGTGATTCGTCAATTTTATGTATGTTCAGGTATTTCTCATCCAAAAATCAAACAATGTTACTATAAAATATTTTCATAATGGCCACCGATAAAAGATAAAAAAACTTTACGTACCTACACAATGATGTGACACTGTTCTAAATTTAAATTTTCTATGAATAACAGAAACTTACTTAGAAACCATTAGACGTATAAAGGTATTATATAAGTTTTGTATCTAAGTTATCAGACTGACGTACACTATTTTGTATTATTTAAATGGTTTTCGCCTCAGTAGCTTGTTCAGTGACATATAGGAACAGCGAGGGCGTTATTGTACACCAACGTAGAGGTAGACTATTTTAGGACTATTCAATCAACATTTATAATAAAGATAGTATTTGGACATATCAAATACATTATTTTATTATATATAAAGTATATTAAAATACATTATTTTATATTGTTTAAATGTTGAATTACAAAAAAGGCGCGATGATATTGTACCACGACAAATTAATAATACCTAATAATGATTATAATTATCTATGTACACATATGTCCACTTATATGTCTAATATTTGGATCGAAAACCTGTGAAAGCTGTACTCAGAGCAGACGAAAATTCAGACAATATTTGAAAAAAAAAAAGTTATAATTCAACACACGTTGATATACTGCAAAATACGCGCTGTCTCGAACAGTGTGTTTACTGATGTGCGAATGACCTCACAGTCACAGTTGAAAAAAACACCTAACACATTTCACTGTCACAACGCAGTGGTACAATGTAACTCTATTTCCGTAGTCCGTCATTGTTATACGCTGTTGTGTTCCCCGTAGGCTACAGTTAAACAACGACGTCGATCACCCGCTCTTTAAATAGGTGATGACGTCGCATTTATTCAAGCTCGGTATAACGATATGTGAAAGTCTGCAGGCAGTCTGGAGACGATGAGCTGAGGACAGGGCGCGATGGCGCTCACTAGGGGACCCCTATGTCCAACAGTGGACTGAAAACAGCTGTTGATGATGAAGATGATGTTACAGTATAATTGTAAATATTTGATTATACTTACCCATTTAAATTTAATGTCCATTTAAATGGCTCGCTATTATAAGGTCCAAGTACAAAGTTCATAAATAAGTAAGGTAAGTACTAAGGTACTAAGTAAGGACTGCCTCGATGGTCGTGTCGGTTGCAAGTGCAACTGTCGATCGCGAAGTCCTGGGTACAATTCCCGGGTAGGACACTACAAAATTTTTCTAATTTAAATTTTCTAGTGGTGGCTCGGAGTCTGGATATGTGCCCGGTGTATGGCAATAGGCTCACCACCTATTCCATAATGGTACTTAAACGTAATTCGTGAAACGTGGGAGTGTTCTACATTTCTCTACCTACCTTTTCGGAGATTACAGGAGTGATTTGAATTCAGGACCTCCCGATAGGTAGTCACGATTGTAACCAACACGACCAACGAAGAAATATTGAATAAATTTTATTAATATGAGAAAAATAAGTGATACCAGATATTTTTCTGCCTTCCTTTCTAATAATTTCGCATTCGTTTAACTTCGTATGTCTTAAACGAAAGTAAAAGATATACGACACAAGTTGAAGAAAATAATGAAGTCATATTTGTAAGAACGACTTAACTTTTTCATTTATGCTACTAAAATAAACAACATTACATAATAACCGTTTGTTCATATTAACGAAACTTCTTTCTAAACATACAGAAAATAGAGAATAATTATAAGCAAACATTTACTACACGTGTCTTATACATACAATTTTGAATATTTTATTCGAAATTCAAATGCAAAAACGCGGCAAACATCTACCGTTAATCAGCAATTTTTGATATAAAAATAGGTACAACTTTTATTTTACGTCCTATAAAAAACTTGTAAATGCACACAATATTATGGTTTACAATTTGGTCGTAATTTGAGAGTTAGTATAACATTACATCGAGTGTACATCTGTTTTTTAATATTACATTTAAATCAAACAGGAATTTTGATGGCTCAAAGTACAGCTGCGATACAAGAAATCATAGTGTCTGTAGTTAGGTTATTGTATGATCCTACAAAACCAACCACCCGTTTCATTTAACTTCTATGACAACTTGGTAACATCCTACTATTGGTTATAAATTTATTTTCGACATTGCTATTTACTCTTAAAGTCTATAAATAAAGTGTGAAGTATAAAAAGCATGATAAAAAAGATTTAAAATACATACAATAAATATTGCGGCCACGTTTACATTGGTATCTGGATGTTCTGAGCACATGGCGCGTTCCCAGGCATCAGGAGTGCCAATAAAATCGCTCCAGTAACTTTTAAGTTTATCTCTGTACACATGAATAGGTAATTTTAACGATTTATGTTTTGTTTTCGATACAAATATTACTTGGAATATCGCTCCGCTGAAGGTCGACTCGTCGAGCGTTGAAACATTGTTACGAATATCGGCGCCATCTTGATTTTATGATGAATTATGTGACGACTTATTCAAGTCGATTTCATTTTTTGATTCCAATATATTTTTTATTTACTTTTATAATCATAAGCAATCGTTTAAAATAAGTCATCGGAATAACGATCACAGTATATTTGCGTAAATTAAAAATAAATGGTCAAATGTGAACAACTGAAGCATCAAAGCTTTATGGTGTTTTGGAACTAATAAAACCCACTGTGCATTGAAATGTTAACACAGTCAAGTTAGTTTTATACATTTTATGTAGTATTAGAACTTTTTAAAAACCGTATACGTATTTTACAGTTTCGAAACTAGCTAATTTTTAAGCTTTGTAAAGTTTCAACATTATTTATTTTATTATTATTTTTCCGATCCTTTTATTGTTCCACTGCTGGACACAGGTCTCCTCTCAGAATGAGAAGGTTAAGGCCATAGTCTCCCACGCTGGCCAACTGCGGGTTGGCAGACTTCACACACCTTAGAGAACATTTTTTTTGAGAACTGTCAGCACTATTATAAAACTAAATTGCATGTAGATAACATAATGTTACTTCAAACTGTGTAAAATGCTTCGTAGGAAATATTAAACTCTGTCTCAATTCTCAACGGTCTACCAGCTCGGTAACATTGTTACAGAAGTCAGTTATTGTCAAACATAGCAATATTTAGTCAATAAGCAGAAACCTTCGAAAAACTTTCTATTATTCCACATAAATATCAAGCTCCAGTACGGCGCAGCGTATTTTATATTGTTGTGGAAATGTCGCAAATTATTGTCGGTAACTTTTTATTATAGAACCAAAATATTTAACAATTTCATGTTGACTGCAAAAGTTTTCAGTTCAGTTTTATCTTGACCTAGTGATGTTTAAATCGCTGTTAAACAAAATTAATTGGTATTTTACAATTGTTGGACTCAACTAGTTCTTTCTCTTGCCCATTTGTGGCGATAAACTGATACGTATTCCATACTAATGCTTTAAATGAATATTTTATTGCATGAAAGGGTTCACGCTCGTTTATCTTCATCCCCAGGTATCGTCGGTGTGCTGTGACGTGAGGCTGATAAGGAAAGACGCAAAATATAAAGATATCAAATATATATAGTTACATCGTAATACACTACGTATATATATTTATATTAGTTGAGTTACATTGCAAGTCTCACGACGTTCGATGATGGTACTCATGTAAAATTAAGTCATTCGTAACCGCTATAAGTCAATGTATGATTATGTAATACCTACTTAGAAAGATAAGAAAAATCATTGGTTTAAAATTTCTAATCTTTGTAAAGTAATTTATTTTCAAAATCTAAAGGATTATATTAGCATATAGATTAACAAGAACTTAATCATTTCGTTTTCATATGAACCCATTAATGTATTATAGAATATATTGCTTACATTAGTCGTTTTCAGTCACAATTTAATTTGTAACGACTTATTATGACTTAAAAATTAAACATTCGCCCTATTAAAGCCAAGGTCAGCGGCTGAAAGGGGTCAAGAGTCACAAACTTTTGTAATAATGAAGACTTTCATTTAAATAACAAGAAAAGTGCAAAGTTTGAGAAGATTAGGCAATGGGAAAGTATTACGAAAAATGTTTTACAAAATATAACGTTCTCATTAAGTATTGTGGTAAAATTATAACAATTAGAGTAATTGTACTTACTGGGGTACGCTGAATGCAACCGGAAATGTCAAATAGTTGTCGGTAACCTCTGAGTTACAGCCGGCCATAGCGAAATTCTCGAAGGGAGCTCATATGATATGATATTACAAAGTGACGCACGACCATCTAATACTCGTATTACTCTCAAGCAACATCGAATTAGTGTATTTTAATCGTTTGAAATGATAGTCTGTGACATCCCATGCTAACCGTTAGTTGGCATAATACAATACATAAATAAATACAGAATGAAAACAATAAAACAAGATAACTTGGCAGTACACCGAGTACATCAGTAAAGCTAACGTGCTATCCTGAACTAGGAAAAATGGCTATTTAATTAATTTATTTATTCACTCTTTATTGTACAAGCTAATGATTGGGTAGATTATACAAAAGGCGAATTAATGCCTAGTGGCATTCTTTACCAGTCAACTTTTGGTGTTGGATATAAACTGGCGGAAAGCGGTAACAATAAGAAAAAGAGAAAGAAATATAATATACTAGTGGAGTTTATTTATATACATATGGTCTGCACCATCAAAATTTGTTTGGGCCACGTATTTAGAAAGGAGAGATGTATACTCTTATAATGATGGGCAAAATGATTGGTGAACAGTCAGTGGCGCGTATGAAGTGGCGGCTGCGTCACACCGGACAGTGGACGGCAATCGGTGGTGCCGCTGAAATTTTTAACCTTGCAAAAGACCGAAGGAAAAATGCGAAGCTAACTTCCAATGTTTTTTAACTAGAAAAGTACTAGAAGAAAAAGTAAATGTTACAGAAAAATATTCATATGCTATTATATTCACATATAACTAGATCTACATTTTATATTTAGCAAAGACAAAAGTATATATCAAACTTTACTATGTTTACAACAATAAAATTTAATACAAAACTATTGAGGATCAAATATATTGTCCGGCGGTATTTGGTTGTAACCCTTACACCTGAAGTATCTATCAAAGAGAATTGCCGTATCACGTGTGAATAGGCGATCCCTAGCGACCCGGGGTACTTACGGATCTATCACACATACAGCCAACAAGCCGAATGTTTATCTTTCCGGCCGAGTCTGCTGAACAGTTTTGCGGATGGTAAAACTAAAGTTTTTTTTTACGAGTGCCTGCCAGTTCATGTACATTCGCCTTTTATTTTGATAGCGGCTTTATAAAGACCAAATGGCAAGGTACGTGCGTTACTGTTAGTATGTTTCATTTATATTCCGTTTCGAATAAAACCCAATTCTGCGTGCGATGGCGAAAGGACCACGTTGATGGCGCAGTGGAATTGCTTACATCGGTATTGTGGTAGTGTAATACGGTGCACATAAAGCTGAACCCGCTTCAATACATTCTAAATGATTCTTTATTTATTGCGTCAATTGCCATTTTACATAGCATTTATGTATAAAGAGGGTCACCCGTTCATAACTGATCAACGGAATGTGGATGATACAGGAGATCAGAACGATTCGCTATCTTACATTTGGCGACATTAAAAAAACATTCTCAGAATTACGTAACAAGCGTTTTGTTTTTTATTTTAAGAACCCAATACAACTTATCCCTTATTTTATACAAAGGTACTCACCAAAACCTATGTCGTCTTATATAATTAAAAATATTTTTTTATTTATCGCCAATAAAAACGGAAAAAGGCATTTTACAAAATATAAGATAAATTAATACACATAAAATATGGGTAGTACATTACGGTTTTCTAACGAAACCAAGTTGAAAACTTCGTACCGCACTCTAATGGAGATTTTTTTTAGGAACATCTGCAGTGTAAGCTAATTCTAAAAAATTAATTACTTTTAACGTTCATTTTATTTTTGAAATTATTTAAACACCCCTCTCTACTCTTAACAGCATAAAATTAAGTAGCAGTACTGTAAAGCTAGAAATTCCAAACACTAATTTTTGTTTACAAAAAATTATACGACATTGATTTTGGTTGCAACTTTTTTAGTCTTAGTTTTACATGCTTACTTTACAGATTTTTCAAGTGCTTAAATCTTAGATTTTTAATAATAAGCAAATTTCTTACAACCTTAATAAATTCTTCAGCAAATGTCTAAAATCGACACATTTTGTGGTAATGGATAATAATACGAATATGTAGATATTAGTTATGTTAGTCTCCATAGAAATTCAGTTAATAGCCAACCGATGAGCATAAGGTGTTAACAATGCTTGCAATCGACTACAGTTACAGATCAGCTTAGTTAATAATATGCTCTACGAATCTTTTTTCTCACCAAAAATCAAGAACATACTCAAAACTACGGTTAGCGACTCTAGAAGCGTGGGTAACCTCTGAAAATAGGCGGAAACGCTCGCTGTAATTGGCCCTCGAAGAAACCTAAAACCTGTATTTTATAACGCTCGTAAAGACTTGAAAACTGCATAAATTGGCAAGATTTTTAATAGAGATCTTATTTACAACTGAAACAAGACTGATTTACTGACACATAATTTTACGCCTGTATTTCCTCGAAGGGTGTAAGCAGAGCAGGGATATATTAACGTCCAATGCAGCAAATAATCTGCTAAATTGCAGTATTATTAATATAGACGATTTTTTTATAACAGTCGAGACATTAAAAGCGATCCAAGTATGCACATGTCAGCGCTGTAGTAGCTGACACAAAAATAAACTAAACAAAGCCAAAATTGAAAAAAATGTATTTGAAAGAGCATCATGTCATAGTCGCTGAATGAATATTTTTCGAGAGCGAACCTAAAAGCTTATCATTCAGTTTTTCCTGAAAGCGTTATAATTCGTATTCAGGGAGCAACGAAAGTAACAAAAATTGGACAACTTTTGTTATTTTTTTAGAACAGTACGTGTAAAAGTAAAAAAGTAGTATCTTTTAGCTTAAAAATACCTCTGCCTCTGCATATACTAGGTAAGTACATACCTGGTATAACGATATAAAATGAAAAACACACAAAATTATACAAAAGGCAGGATACAACTTTTCATT
>DWDU01005028.1:0-10311 GCA_018245575.1 Jemadia suekentonmiller | reverse complement strand
CACAAGCTCTCTTGACGCTTAGTTTGGGATCAGATGGCCGTGTGTGGAGATGTCCCAAGATATTTATTATTTATTATACGTTCACCACCTATTCCATAGCGGGACGTACCTATATGTAACTGATGAAAAGTGGGAGTGTACTGCACTCGTCTCCTCTTCGGGGATTACAGGCGTGATAGTACGTTAACTTTTATTAAATTTCGATTTTAACCGTGTAGCGAACAGTAACAATCTTAAACATACAAGAGAAGTAAAAATTTAATTACCAACATTTAATTTTCTATTCGTATATTTTCTAGTGTACTAGCATTCGTTAGGCTAGATTTGCTTACGTAATAAGATAATTACATAACAAAGCAATTATCGTTTAAGCAAACGTTAAGAGAATAAATATTGAGGGAACCAATCTCATCTTATTGTTAGTTGCGTTTCATAAAAAAATGTAGAATGTCTATGAAAATATTTACTGTATGAAAATATGCGCTCTGCGAAAAAAGAACACCAGAAAAAAAAATCTCAAAATCTTCAGTAATATCTTGTAAACTAATACATAGTTTAAAGTTTTTGAAGTATGGATCTTCGGGGAGGATTGAAAGAACAGATAAAATGTTACTATCATAGAGTTAACAAAGTTTGCATCGAATAAGTGATACGATTTTAAAATTATTACCTCGATGTTGAGGTTACGTACAATTTTATTAGGCCGATCCTTCTGCTACATTTAATGTGGTGTATTATTTGATTCACATGCAAGATTTCGTCTACCGTGCTAACGGACGAAGAATCGATGAGTTGCTGGATAATGACATTGGTAGCGCGCGGCGGAAGTGGCGTGAGGGTAAACACGTTCATAGAACACATGTGAAACAGAGGTGTTAGAACTATTATTAATTATAATTTTTTTTAATATAATTTATTTTATTTTATGTATGAATACTGACTATCTCGTTGGTCGTGTTGACTGCAATCGCAACTGCCGATTGAGATGTACTGGATTGAAATCCCAAGTCGCACTATTGGATTTTTCTAATTTAGATTTTCTAGTAGCCACTCGGAGTCTGGATTTGTGCCCGATGCATGGCAATAGGCTCACCACCTATGCCATAGTGGGACGTAAACCGGATTGGCGAAACGTGGTAGCATTCTACATTCCTATGCCTACTTCTTCGGGAATTACAGGCGTAACGTTACATTTCTATTTTATTTTTTTCAAGAAATAGTACCGCATCGCAGTTTTTAATTATAAATGATTATGTTCTATAATATTTTTAATAATACATTATTATTAATATTAGTATTATATTATGACGCCAGGTCCTTAACGGGGTAAGCAAAGAGCGCATGATGACAAATTTCTCATCCCTATATACCTTACATGTTTCTTCTCCATTCACCTATAAAAAAATAGTAACATCACGCCTGTAATCTCCGAAGAGGTAGGCAGAGGAGTGTAGAACACTCCCACTTTTCCACTCACCGATATATTCATAAATAATACTAATCACTCCACAAAAAGTACTATAATATCATATAAATGCGAAAATTACTTAGTTGCGAAAGAATATAATTTTTTTTATCGGAATACATTTAAACGGTATCACAATTAAAAAGTAATTTTATTTTTTACATTAGACTTTTACCAAAAGTAACGCGATATAAGAATACATAAATTATGAATTTCGATTTTGTGTTTTTTTGTTAACTGTACTATATACCATGTATGTTCACAAATAAAATTGTTTTATTGAACCTTAAATTGTGTTCACTGTATGGTAAGGTGGACCTAAATAGACCTTCGCATTACGTGATACCCGTTCACATAGAACTAGTGTACCAACTTGAGCGTTCTCATCTTGAGTGTTCTTAATGTGGGTAGTGGTACAATATTCACAATCCTCAAAAATGGGACCGACTTGAGAGAGAGTTATAGTATTCTTTCCCGACGGATAACAGCATTGTCTTTGACCGAAAGTCCAGAGGTCTCGTATAAAAAAAAATCATTCTGCTGTCAAGAACCAATCTGATACTGGTGTAAATTTGAACGTAACTTGAATAGGACTCTTTGAATGTCACCAAACAGGTATTCCCGCTTACAACACTGAAATGGAACGGAATACGTGAATATAAGAATACGTGACGAAGGTTTACTTCCGAAAGCGCGCCTTAGATTCGCTTGTGTTATTTTCGAATTATTTATCTTTTGTAAAGAATTGGGCGGACCTTGTTTCCGGTTCTTACTTACGTCACTAGTTCTAGGATTCAGCAGGTCTCGCCTATTGTATCGTTCATATTACATTATCACATACATACAAGAAAAGGCACGACAACTCTTCATATTTAGGTACAATTGTGTTTATTTTGGCATGTGCCACCTAATCATATTCGTGTCTGGGAAGAAACAGTTATATTTGATAGGAAAAAAGTTATATTTGATCATAATGTCACGCCTGTATCTCCCCGAAGGGATGGGCAGAGACATATAGTACATTCCAACGTTTGACCAGTTATATTTACGTCCTACCATGGAATGGAAGGTGAACCTATTGAAAATACAAAAATGCGACTACAAACGAACTAAATACAGAACTTACAAAATTCTTGTCTACTCTGCCTGATATTACTCTACTTTCGCCACAGGTAAAAGGAAATTACTTGACCTGATTTATTTAGGCCGGCTCGCTAGGTGCAGTTTAAAAGGTATTAGACAAGCTACGGCCACTGCGAGGGTATCTTGATGGGAAATGAACGTATTAGATGGCGCTTTTGTATTTAAGCTGGGAAAGGTTCAGTATTACTATGAACATTTTGTAAGGAGGTCGATTTTTCGGTGAAATTCCGACGCCGTAAATATTTATGTACGAGGTTATTTTGAGGGATATTTTTTATTCATAAACATGCGAAGTATATTATTTTAATGATCAACTGTATATGTATGTGTAAATGGATATATTAACAAATAGTATTCAGTGGTTAATCAATGTCGCTTCGGGGATTACAGCCCGGTAGTCATAGGCTACTGTAAGTCTTCTTCTTTAAGCGACTGTAAGTTTCAAATCGGATCATATGTGGAAAAAGTTAAAAGTGCTTATTATTTAGCCGTAAGACCAAAACGTTGCCCCAGTGAGAGGTAAACATACAATACCTACAGACAGCATACAACCATAGACAGAGTCTTATAAGCACTAACTTGGGTTACCCAGCCTTACTAGTTTTGCCCCACTAGTTTCTATAACGTGGAACATCACATTGAATCGTTTAACCAAATTGCATTACCTTCTCCGTACTGTTCATGCCTTCAATGAACCTTGTCCAATATTTTAAAGCACTAGGTACAATGAAATTTTTTGTTAAGACGAATAAAATCAGCGCCTCGGAGTCCGGATATGTGCCCGGTGTTTGGCATTAGTCTCACCGACTATTCCATAGTGGGACGTAAACGTAATTGGGGGAAACATGGGAGTGCACTGCCTCTGCCTACCTCCTCGGGATTTCCAGGCGTGAGATTAAGTTTTTTTACAAATAAATCCAACTGTTTTATGCTGTCTAGTTGTGTTTGCAGTCGTTGATAAATGCACATGTAATATGCAATGTTGCAGTTTATTTCTTTTTGTGGAAACAAACGTTGACAGCGCTAATGTAAAATTTCGAAGCAATACCAAGAAACCTTTGCTAAAATTATCTGTGTCTATTGAACATGTTTTGAATCTCATTCCAATAGTGTTGTAGTCGATTATTTATTCAAAATCACGTGACCAAAATCTTCACTTGCAACTTCTACAATAATAGATAATGGACGAAGCGCTGTTCACTGCTATCACACAAAGTTCCGTAACAAGAACATTGGCAGACGAAAGGTGCACCTTCATGAGTCAACATGTCTACCGCAAGTTGGAATATAATTCAGCGATTCTAGCTGTGAAGCTATTGGTCGTGTTCACGTACTGATTTACAACTGCAATTAAATGCATTCCACCTGAGCGTGCCTCAAACTGCATTCCAATATTAGGCAGTTATTGCGATTCAAAATATCACCTTGCCATATGTTCATTGACGTTACTGTTTTCCCCGTGTATCAACTGTGAATATACAACCTCTAAATAATTATAAATTGATTCTTAGTATAAAACTGAAAAAAATGTATTTGGTAAAGGCTGATTTCCATAGAATTTGGTAATGGATAATTTATAATATTACGATATACTGAAATCCTTCAAGGTCACGGATTTATGTTTGTTGTTGGGCCTCGAAATCGAGGACATAATATTAAAGCACCTTTATTAAAATACATAAACAAAACCACTTGTTTAAAATTATAAAATATTGGTAAGTTGTTTGGTTCCGACAGATTACACGACAGCAATTTAATACTATAAACTTGCAAAAAGGGACGACTGTTTTAAAATACTTTTCTTTCGTTATTTTCTCGTGAGATTAAAGGAAAGAATCAGAGATTATGGATGAAGCATATTAGAAATTTGAGTACCTGAATGTTCACATTTGAGTAACTGTAATTTGTAGTATGTGTGTATATGTTATTATTATAATATTATGTATATACTTTATAAAAGTGCTCATTGAATTGAAAAACATCAAAACAAAATTGTTTTAAAACGCACATTTTAAACGACGTTTGGGCTATCGGATATACGAACACAAGTACCTATTAGGGTACCAGATGAACGTCGAAATTATCTTATAACCATGCATAAAAGTTACACGTGGTAAAGGGTTGTCAAAGTAGGCACTGTGTGCTGTATTGACCAAGTAGATAATAGACACATACGAATGTATAATTTATAAACATACAATTATGTTTATAATGTCAGAAACCACACATAATCGTGTTCTGTACACAAATATTTACCCAGCGTGGGAATGAAACGATCCCAGGTTTAACAATCAGTCATTAACCATTATACATAAAGGTCAATTGGTATCCAGCGGCGTTCACTTACTTCATTTGATTTATATACATATATGGTATATACATATATGTTATCAAAGTATGTATCATTAAGTTATGAGCATCATACCAATTGATTACTAAATGGTCATAATATTAAGTACCATTGTTCTATATATATTTTTTTACTTGTACTTATATGTTTATTTTGCTTAACTTTCTTTCTACTTGCATGTTTATTACTTTGTACATTGGCTCGTAGGTGTAGTGGTTAGTGAACCTGATAGTTGCGCCGGCGGTTGTGGGTCGATTCCCACCCGGAAACAATATTTGTATAATGAACACAAGTGCCAACTTGTACCTAGGTGTGAAAATATATAAGTATATATTTAAAGGTATCTATGTAGTTTACCAGACCTGTGTTTCTCTCTTCTCTTTCTATTTCTCCCTTCATGCTTCGTTTGTGATCAGATGGTCGTGTGTGCAGATATCTAAATATATCATATTATTCACGTACCTTTTACGTTGTTGTAGGACTAATGTTATTGGAAAATAAAAAAACGTAACATCACGCCTGTAATCCCCGAAGAGGTAGTTAGAGGAATGTAGAACATTCCCACGTTTCAACAGTTACGTTTACGTCCCACTATGGAATAGGTGGTGACCCTATTGCCATGCATTGGGCACATATCCAGACTCCGAGCCACTACTAGAAAATCTAATTAGAAATTTTTTAGTGGTGCCTGACTCGGGAATAATAATTAATATAATATATTAATATTTTTAATTATAATTATAATAATTATAATTTTAATTTATATAAATTGACTTCATAATTTTTTTTTAATAAAATACGATCTGATTTGTTTTGCCGACGCTACCAGCACACCTTCGATCCGCATTCCGCTCAGCACTGAGTCACGCACACCGCCGCGCTCCGCCGATCACTACAACCGCAGCGACGCACGTCAACACACGCGGGCACGTCACGACACGTCACGACACGTCACGTTCATTCACCCGATGAGCGATGCACAACTGGTTCCATCCATAGATTAGCTTGTGAATGAAGACCCATTGATGTCTATGTTAATATTGTTGATATTATGAGAGGTTATTTTAATTCCGATATGTAGGAGACACGTTATGTATTCTTTTTGTGAGTGATTTATTTTTCTTGATAAATATTAAGCACGTACCTACAAAAGGATGTTAAAAATTTGTATTTTGGAGATAAGTAGGTACGACTTTTAAAATACTGTATCTACTTATATTGGGACGTAAACGTAACTGATGAAACGTGTGAGTGTACAATACTCCTCTGACCGCCTCATCATATAACAGCGTGATAACAGGCGTGATGTTACGTTAGTCCGATATCTAACGATTTTTGTGATATGTTATATTACCATTCAACATATAATAACCGTTGTACATATAATATAAACCAAAGAAATATAATCTTCGCTCTCACTTATGACTGCTTTTGCGCTACGTACCTACAACATTGAGCGTAACCGCTACAATAACTTCAAATTAATGGAATTTATATATCAATAAATAAAAGTATTTTAAATTGGAGACGGGTCTCTTCTCAAAACGAGAAGGTTAAGTATGGACTTAACCTTCTCTATGACTTCTAAGACTATGGAGTCTGCCATGCTGGCCAATAAATAAATTATAACTTTCGTTGAAAATACAACCAGTATAGAAATATTTCCTACAACCGTTGAACAAGTAGATATAAAATCCGTAGATATTAGATTAAGTCAAGAGATTAATTTCCGGTACTCGGTACGAGTGAAACCGTATCATTCACTTCTCATGTCGATGATCGTTGTAACACTCAGTAAAAGAGATTCGTTTCCTTTAAGTTCTCGCGTGTGCAATTAAAAATATATTCTCTATCAGTCTTAAAATTCCAGATTTAAGTATATTTTCAACGTATCTCAACGTATAAATTGAGATTTGAGATTGAAGTACATATTTTTGTTTTGAAATAAATAAAGTAACATCACGCCTGTAATCCCTGAAGAAGTAGACAGAGGAGTGACTCTTCCACGTTTCACCAGTTTGGATAATTTTTAAAGTATTTCCATATATATGGAAATACGTTAAAAATTATCTTTATTATTAAAGCTTTGCGTTATATAACACAAAACGGTTCAAGTTTGAATGCTAGGTTTGAGAGCGAAGTACATATGTATTTTTGCAACAATAAAACAATGAAAAGAAAAAACGTGACAGATTTTTCGAAGGCGAGTTATAGATTTTATTCAAAACGAACACTGCTGCTGTACCCGTTCTTGCCTCTATGAAGCAATGCTTGTATTACTATATTTCGCTACTAAAATGCGGAGGCCAAAGCACTAAGACAGGGTCTTACAACATACTATTTGGGCTTCTTGCAACACAGTACTTAAGGGTTCCAGCAATTCTAGTTATTCTCGTTCAGAGCATATATAATAAGCTTTAATTTAGCTTCGCGTTATAAAATTTAACTTTCTAGTTTCTTAAGCTTAATTAATAATATCACAAAATTTATATTTATATGTATGAAATCTAAAAGTGCTGAAAATCTGTCGAAGTTTATAACGTAAAAGGCACCGTCCGCTTTTCGTACAAAAATCTCTACAGAATTGTAGAATTAACACAACCTTGATGATATGTCGTTCGCGGCCAAACATGCCGTCGTAGTGATCTATTGACGTTATTTGATTTCTATAATTTCCATAACCATATATTACTTGTATATTATTATATCTATGCACACTATCGTGGGCCTTAATTGCAAATTATTATAAGCTTTCTACATAATTTCATTACCTATTTATATAGTTAATATGTGACACGGCAACCTTCGTTCTGCCGTAGAAATTATTTCTAGTGAGTATTATGGTTATTATATAAAAAATAAAGAATCTTTCGGTACAGTAACTTAAGTATAGTAATACTAACTCAACGACTAGACTGGCTAGACAGTTACAGACGACTAGACAGTTAGCGCAGTGGTGAATGAACCTGAGTGTTGCACCGGGGATCATGGGTTGGATTCCGACGCGGAAAAAACATTTGTATCATGATCATAATTATTTGGAGGGCCGTGTGTGGAAATTTCCGAAGGCACTATTACTATTAATAATACTTACAAATAGTATTATATGATTGAATCTAGTATTTTTGTAACATTATACACACACTACACACACATACACGATTTAGCCAAGACATATACGAATACTTACATAAAAATATTAACTTACTCGTACATATTGCATAGGAGCGTAATACTTAAGCAACAATAAAGATAAATTATGAATACCTTTGCCATTTAACTTTTCGACTCATTAAGATACATATCTCGTTCTAGACTGTTCGCAGACTTCCTATAATAAATTTAATGCCACGCATTTATTGTATAACACGCCCTGTTATATACAGTATATAAAAAACAATATATATAGTATCTAATGACGACAAGTAACGTATAATTACTGGATAATAATTTAGACCATTTAATTACCTTTGCTTTGTAATTTTGCAACAGTCAATGGCAATTTGCAATCCGAACGTACTTCTGTTTCCTAAACATTTACATTTATAATTTTCATATAAAACCAAATTTTTTCTTCTTAAAAGAAACTCGCACGCTGTAGACGAAATTTTATGATACCAGAAACCGTGAAACGAAAATATTTCATGCCAAGCACTGATTATTTCAAACAAGAAATTGTAAGACAACATTCTTATCTAATATTACGCAAGTGCCTCGATTACCAAGTTCAATACTTCAAAGCATCTCAACACGCCCTTATAATTATAACATGTAGATACGAGTGATCGAAATCTGGGCTTAATAATCACGTGCGTCAGTTTAAATCACGGTATTCATCATCTGCGATGGGACAGTGTAATTACTCAAATTTAGTTAATGTTTCCATTTGACGTGTGGTGCAAGTGCGAAACATACACTTGCCTTAAATAGTTCAATGCGCTCAACTTATTTTGTTAATCAAACAGAGTTTTTTATTAACTTGTAAACTTAGTTGAATACACACAAAGATTATACTTCAGCTTGCTAAAGTACTGTATGCTTTGTACTCGATAAACGCTTTTATGTAGTTTTGTCGTTCACACTTGCTCATTCGCAAATAACAAAGAATCTTTCTAAATTGTCTTGTCAAAATTGAAGTACAATATGTATGACGTAACATAACGCCTGTAATCCCTGAAAAGTTAGGCAGAGGAGTGTAATACTCCCATGTGTCACTAGTTACTTTTATGTCTCACTACAAAATAGAGGTGAGTCAATTGTAATACACTGACTACGAATCTTGACTCCAAGCCATTAAGTACCTACTAGAAAATTTCTAGTAAAATATGTAAGAGAAATAAAGCGATTTTAGTATAATTTTAATGTTTCTTCGGTAGTAGGTTAAATCCGAAATGTCAGCTTTAAAGTTTTTTTCTCTTAATTCCACGCTTGATACCTGAAAAAGTAAATTAACATTTATCATAATACATATCATAATATTATAAAGCTATTTGTTTTATTTTTAATCTCGCTAGGCTATTCCCTTGCACTGTTAGACGTCAATTTAAAACTACGTGTTCTTACAGCGGATGTAATCTTCGTTACGGCATTATATGCCTTAATGTGTTGTGCTCAAAAATCAAATTGAACTTTGCCCGCGATGGATATTTCGTTCATACAGATGATGTTATTATTAATAAGAGATCGCTTGAGGTCGTACCGACGAAAGTTCATTACCACGGTCGTTTACATTTTGACATTAAGTTCATATTACGTCATGAGTTTTTTGAGTGTTTCATGAGGTTTAATTTGTGCAGTATGTAATCAAAGACTCAGTTGTGTAATGTCATGGGAACTGCTTTGATATTCGACAATCTTTTCAGTAATTTTCACGAGTTATGCACAGTATGACGTTTATGACGACTTCCATTACAACAAAAAAAGCCTAATACGATACTAGGTTAATGAATTGTATTATATTTTACTAATTTGATTGCCTTGTTGATCGAATGGCTGCAAGCGCGACTGCTGGTCGAAAGGTCCCGGGTTCCAATCCCGTGTTGGGTACTACTGGATTTTCTAACTTAGAATCTCTAGTTGACTAGTTACTAGTAGTGGCTCGAAATCTGGATTTGTGCCCGGTGTGTGGCAATAGGCTCTTTCTCTACTCCACAGTAGGATGTAATCGTGACACTATAGTTTTTTTTTTTACGAGAAGAATCTTAGAAATTTCTTTATCCCCATTTTTTTTTCTAAAACTATCTTAGGTATGAATTTGCTATTGATTTAAAACAGCAACTATTTGAAAGTTAGAAGATATCTCACATACGTCCACTTGATCTAAAACCTGACAGATGTTATTTCACTATCCATA
>DWDU01005027.1:0-10311 GCA_018245575.1 Jemadia suekentonmiller | reverse complement strand
TATGTTAAACTAGCAGATTATTCTTGCCCACAACTTTCATCAATATATCAAAGAGACTGCAAAATTTATACAATTATATCTGTTTTATATCTTGAAAAAATATAATTGTAACCAAGGCAAAAATTGAAATGATTTTATATTAAATGTCATACATAAACAATATTTAGTACATAATCAACGAAACGGAAACCTGCAGTTCTAGAATAAGTGTTCTATCTATGAATGCTATTGAAATATCTTGGTTATAGATTTGTCAATGACGTAGTTACCAGAACGTAAAAGTTTTCCGTCATGAAACATAGTGAGTTTGTTGAAGTTAAAATAAAACCAATATTTGATAACATTGCTGTGTATGGCTCTTAGCAATATTTCAGTAAATATATATTGAAAATATTTATTTACTATTATGGAAGTCACATGGACATCTACCTAGAACACACCAAAAATTACTGCCAATAAACGATTGCATAAAGGAGAAAAAAAAAGGATATCTACGCTACTTGTGATTTGCATTCATTCCGCAACAGTACAGACATGTTTCGATGCCGACTGTCTCCTAGACCACACGATACCTCGTTCTCATACATTTGAAAGAGATTTTTCATAAATGGAAGTTGTATAGATATGACACCTGATTATGTTTTTATTTAATACACAAATCAAATAAATGAAAAAGCTATTTTTGCGGAAAGCAATAGCATTTATGTAGCTTTGATTCGTTCGCTATAAGTGACACAGAATTGCTTGAAACTGATGTTTCATCTGCACAAATATCAAAAAACCACTTTCGTACAGTGACGTTCGAAATTCAAATTTTAAATTGTTACATGAATCTTAATCAATTTTCGTTTTATATTTCGTTATGGTATTTTTCTCTTCTACTTTTTTATAAGACATTAACGATGTAAGTAGCTTTCTAGCGGCACTGTTTGCTCTTGACTAGAGTTTAATTCTTAATTTATTTATTGATAAGCTTTAGAATAATTTGTAAGATTGTTTTATAGTGAATTGTTTGTAACAACTCTTCGCTTCAGTGCAAAATATTTCCAAATTATGATGCTTAAGGACTAAGGTAATTTTAAATAATAAATGTAAATACAGTGCATAATTTGTTTTAATGCCTTGAAATGGTTGCAACGTTACATGAAGAAAATACCCTTCTTGGATAGTTTTAGTAAAAAATAAAAAATATTGTCCTAAACATGAATTAAAATTTTAAATGCTCTAGCACGATTACATCCAAATATTTAAAATATAAATGGATTTTCACACTTGCTATCAATTTGGTTGTTATTATTTTCTTCTACCTCCTTTTAAAATTAAATATTTTTAGAAATATCCGAAGCACCCATATTTCGACAATATGTAAATGCAACTGAATATATCAAAGAGAGCTTTATTTAAGCTCAGTCGTTATTGGAAAGAAAGGGACAGGTACAGTGAAAAGGCAATGACCTCTGCTGTGACGTTTAATTGTCAGATAATCATTGTAATGAATGGGCGTCTATTCTCATACCACTACAAACGTTATACACAATTATTGTCTATTCACTATTGACAAATCCGCAAAGTAGCAGGCTGCGGCCATAGACGACGCCGATGGCCGTAACAAGTATGCGCCCTTCTTACATTTTTCTGCCACCCGTAAAGTCTCTTACATCTCTCTCGGATTCTTAAGAATACGCATAGTGTATCTCGCTCGCTCGTATACGACACCAACCGCGCGGCCGGGGGACACGTAGCGTTCCTCGTTTCCACCGAGTTCCACCGTCGTCCGCCGACTCGACGCGGCGCTGACGTGCGATACGCTAAACTAGTGTTTCTACCGTGAAATCACCAGTGTTATTTGTTTATACCTACTATGGATTTGATTACACTGCCCCGAGAAACGACTGTCGATCGTGTGTGACTGTACGAGCATGTGTTAAGTTTGAAACTAGCAATATTGTGAAAAGAGTCGGCCGCGTTCGTTTACGTGCTGAATGGTGATTAAAAGTAATTTACTTCGCTTTTACGGTGTATAGGCTCGGTCGGTCCGTATCGATCGCATATCGAAACAAAGCGTTGGATTGTTTTGGCGGCGTGGAGCAGGCCGGTGCAGCGCGAGGTGAGCGGTGTTGTATGATAGTGTAGTAAATGGAAATTGATGCGAGGACTAGCCTGCTCGTAGCTCGTGTAAACGTCGCACGCAGCCGATGCACGCGGTGCGGGGGAGAGGGTAAAGCTCGCGTTGAAAGCTTCACTTTATATTGCATTAGGTAATTTTAATATTTATGATACATATTGTGCAATGTACAGTAGTTTCACTTCGCTTGTGGTAGTTGAACCGGGAGCAGAGGAGGGCAAGTGCGGGCGTGTAGGTACGTGCCGCGAACGTCGGCTAATAGCTTCACATTGTGAGTGAGTAATGCCCTTCCCTAATGGGATAATGGCTCTCCGCTGGCCGCCGCGCTCGAAATATTTATAAAGCGGTCGAATCGCGGCGTGTCAACAAGCGCTGGGCTGTTTGCCTTCCCATTTAGACGACGAGGGAGCCGATAAGGCGAGGCCTCGAGTGCCAACAAACTCAAATGCTTCTACCTATACTAATATCGCTACCAAAATAGAATAATAAACGTTCCCAGTGCTTTTAAGTACGTAAGGTACCTGCTTAGTTGACGTATTTCCATATTATGTTATATTTAGGTACTTACTTTAGCAAAGTACCAACCTACATTGTATCTTAAAGTGTTGATTTGTGAACAGTGTAGTATAAAAAAATCACTACATTATTTTAATAGTGTACAAATACTGTATTACTGTAAAAATCTACTGTGAAATACTTAATAGTGTAAAAATCCATAAAATTACTACAGTATTTTTATTTTCCACTATACTCTGATAAATCAAAAACCTTAAAAATAAGTGTTTTTTTAACACAAAAAATATTTTTTATATAAACGCCCTTGACCATACATTCCCGATGATCTGTTATTAATCCTAACTAAGTTACCGGTCGATAACATAAGTTGATTCAAATCGTTTTAAATGACTACCCATTGAGAACACAACGATCACTAAGCCAGTATGCCGCGCATTCCTATGGTTTTTCGGGTTTGATTTAATACCGGACAGTTTTATGAACATTAATTTGAAAATTTCTCCTATGTTTAAGTATTTATGTACTTACTGGCAGCGGTTGGATGCAAAGAGCTGAAGATCGAGCTCAGTGGAGTGCTATTGGAGCGACCTATGTCCAGGAGTGGACGGGAATAGGCTGATTATGATGTAGGTACTTATTACAGTTATGAAAAGATTTTTTTTATATAACATTTTGAAAAAAAATGATGCATAAAAAAGTCTATTTATTTACCTATAACATTAAACATTTGATTTACAACACGTAAGTTCAGTACCTAGATTTTGTCAATAAACCAAATTCTGTCGACGTCGACTCTACTGTAATAACTATTTAGTTAGCTGAGAACAAATCGAGACGGAGTATAACCGCAGTGAGTCGGGCGCCAGGTGCACGGGGCCCTCTCGCTCTTAAAACCAACTTCTAACTCCCGCAGTTCGTGCTCGGATTTATTCAATCGCCCTTTTTTTTCTCTTTTACTTACAAAAAACGTGCGGAATAAATTTTTACAGAAGATCACATAACTTTGTACTTGCGTATTAAAAAAAATGAACATCAAACAATATAAAAAGGAAATTAATCTCATGAAAACTTCACATCATTTTAAACATGTTTTAATAGGACTTGCGTACGGTAGGGCTGCATCGCCTCATGTCTACATAAAGTTTAAATGGCTTGAAACCGAGTCCACACTATCCCGTATGCGTCGGCAGTACAAAGCAGAACTCTGAAAACATGTGTACAACACAAAGGTACCCCCGGCCAGCGTCTGTTTGCACATGAATCATGTTTGTTTAACAATTTTAGCTGTACTAAAATTGTCTGTGTGTAAATATCTCACCAGTTAATAATAGTGTGCAGAAATTTGCTCATTCGAACAACGCATCAATATCCTCTTGAAATGAATGTTAGACTATCAAACCGTTTCTTTGTCTGAGACGAAGCACCGATGTTTACGGCCATGACGCATATCAATAATTCTTTATTAAAAGATACTATTAAATCCGAACGTTCTCTTGTAATAATTATCATTAGAGACTCGTTATTTTTGATAGCATCCAATAAATTTATTACGAGTATTCGAGTCCCTTTAATGTAATTATAATTTTTAAGTACATACGTCGAAAAGTAATAAGTAACGTAAAATATAAATAATACTAAGACGCAGCAAAGAGGTGTTAGATTCTTGAAATAGTACTAGTCTTTCTCGGGACCCACCGAAGTCAAGCAAATCATGTAACAATGTACATCCCAGTTGAGTCATTTAGGAATCGAATTGTTACAATTTAATGACAAGAATAATCGATCGAGTCAAATTTAACACATATGTTAAAACATTTCGATGTTTCTTATAATATATGCATATGTATACTAGGTATATTATACCCAGTATCTTGTTAAATGGTGGAATTTAAAATTCAATAACAAAAAAGGTCGTGAGAACGGAACGGACGGCGCGTTTTTTATAATAAACATTAATGAATTTAGTGGGCACTACTAAATTGTCGATCATTAAAACATCGTAAACATATCACCGGTACTGGCTATATCATTAAGGTTATAATTAATGGCGCAGATTATTATTATTATCTTCGGCGCCACTTGTAATAGACAAACAAATGTCACTGAAGAAATTGAGATTTAAATAACGATGTTGCATTATTGTAGAATGAAAAACAATACAGAGTGGTTATTCAAAAATATACAAGGAACGTAAATAATTAAAACGCTGCATAATAATAAAAAAATAGTTGACACAAATTATTAAACAATGTTGTTATATTAATCGCTGCTCAAAATCCCTCACTGAATTTGTGAATAAAGAAAGATTTGAACACTACATCCCTGTAGGACTTTATCACTGCTCTTTCGATCGACAATGGTCTTATATTGCCGCTTTGTGATAAGGACTATTACTATTTCAATGTTATCTGTTCCCCGATTTATGTGTAGGTCGGGATCCTGGACCCTGAGATATTTCAATGTGGTATAGTGAACCTCTTAGTCACTGACGGGCAAAGTATTTTATTATTTTGCATCTGAATTTTATCACGGAACTTTGAACGCTTCTATTGTATCATGCCAACGGACAGATACATGCAAATATTTGCTGATTTCGCTCACTATAAATGAATGTAATTCTTCGCTGACTTCATTCATTATAAATAAGTGTCATTTCTTGCTGTCTTCGTTCTCTATTGAGTGTTCGCTACTCTACGTGGATTATATTAGATTAGGCTGTGCGCTTCATACTATCATTCTCCAATCGAACCATAACTGATCGAGGTTAGTGACGAGTAATTACCTATACAAATATTCATAATTCAACAATTTCATAACGTTCGAAGAATAAAATTGAACAACTGCGTGTTTACATTATTCATTCAAGAAATTAGCGATGATTGAATATGAATGTTTCCATGTAGGTTCATGCTCATGTTAATAAGTACGTCATTATGAATATAATATAGTATATAAAACATGTTTAAAATCTTTTTTTAATTGATTTATTTATAGGTCTATCTCATTGACGACAAATTGAAATACCAAAAGAAAATCAATGCCAAAGCGTAATTTATATCTTTAAATGCCCAAAGGTACTACAAATGAAACGTTAACGTTATTATATTCTTCTTATGTTTTATATTTGGTTAAACTTTGCATGGGTAAACCTACATGTACGAAATTAGTAATTTTATTGTTGTAGATACTAATAAAACGAGTTATATGAAGTAAGTGTTACCTACTTTATTAGATTGTTTTTTATTAATTAGATCACCTATACTGCTGGCTAAAGTTAATGGCTTATTGTCAAAAGTTGCTAAATAAAATGATCATTGTACCTAACTGCGCTTACAACAAAAGTTAAGTCGTTACTTTAAACTTCTAAAGATATAATTTCCGCTTGGAACACAAGACGGCGCTACTTCATACCCGCTACGGAACGGTCACAAAGGTCACTTGACACAGCATAAAATCTTTATAAAACATTAAAGCGACCTTTACAAAGGATTCATTGAGATGTCCGAGAGCCCTGAACTACGCTGTCGAACTCAATAGCACTCGGAATTTATAAGTAGACAACTTCCAACGACTCGTTCAAATAACAAAATAGATTTATGTTAACCGTTTGTTGCCGGAGATAAATTGAATAATATATTATAGGCTATAAGATGCTCATGCACGGTTAAGTGAACAAAGTTGCTTCAATACTCTTCTAGCTTCTTTTGGAAACCATGAATTTCGCGTTTCGTTACTTGATCGTCTTTTATTATACGGTTCTGTCTCAATTAAGCGATTCAAAAAGTCTATAATTAAGTTTAATTGAAAATAAACGATTGCGTTGGGCAAAAAACGTGATTCATTTCAAAGGCGATTAGATTTCATCTTGTCTCGCCCGATCGTTTATGGCAACGTGTGAGCAATAGATCAATCTATGTATGAGGAAAGTGAATAAATTGAGTCCGTAAAAGGGAAAGAACAAAAAAACATTCAAACGTAATATATCTGCATTCGCTTTAGGTACTTTGAATCAATATGCTTGAGTAATGATTTATAACACAAATATCTTTCTTATTTATGCGAAACGAATCAAAATATGGATTGTTGAAAATCATTAGTCTCCAGCTACGGCTCGCCAAACCCCATAAAAGGTTCACGTCACCCATATCGTATGCCCATATGCTTATTCGAAATCACAATTCGATTTTAATGCGTTCCAAATAACTACAAGTTACCATATTCATCAATGTAACGTTGAAACACGCAGGTTTCATGTCGCTGGTGCTCGCGTGTTTCGATTCATATAATTTGACAAATTGTTTGTCAAAAGCGAGCTGTGCGCTGTGGCTTGCGACGATGTGAGGACCGGATTCTTGCGTGCGTTGTACCATAAGACCATAACTCGCTATTGGGCCGGACATATGTTTATATTTTATACTGACTAAATAATAAAACATTTTTTTTAACTTTCTCATAATAATTAAAAGTCGTCAAAGGATATCGCATCGAGCTGATTGGGAACGCTCGACTCTCGGCTAAAGGTTTAAAGTACTGTGGAAAAACTTGGATTACTATGAACGAATTTAAATTTGTTTTAAAACTGAGAACTTTGTGAAACTCAGTCTTCCCTCGGTGAACTTCTAAAGGGGGATTTAATGTCAGTTGGAGTCTGATAGCAAAGGCTTTTCAGTGTAGTTTATGTAAACAATAAATTTTTTAAAAATGCAGGGATATTTGTTGAGTGAACTTTTAAAAAACGTAACATCACGCCTGTAATCCCCGAAGAGGTAGGCAGAGGAATGTAGAAAATTCCCACGTTTCACCAGTTACGTTTACGTCCCACTATGAAATAGGTGGTGAGCCTATTGCCATGCATCGGATATTTACAAATATGTATAATTATTCTTTACTATAAACATCGATTGCCGTTTGAGAGGTCCTGAATTCCAATCCCGTGTCAGACACTATGAATTGGTATAACTTCTCTAGTAGTGGCTCTGCATTTATGTGCCTATTATTACTGGGGTAAACTGGAAGTGTACTATACTCCTCTGTCTTCCTTTTCGGGGATTACAGGCGTGACAATACGCTTATAAAGTTTATTAAAATAATAATTATTATATTGGCTATTACTGTACGACGACTTTTATTAATAAAATACTTAATTATCATCAACCCCTTTATCAGAACAGAATCAGGTAAGAGATTGAAACAAAAATCTTTTATCGGTCCAGTGGTGTACGCGGACCTCCTCGCAGAATGAATAGTTAAATAATAATATTGGATTAAATGAATAGCAAACATTTCAGTACAATATAAATAGACCTGTCGGGACAGATGCGCCGGTGTGCGCGCGCGGCACGCCGCAGGTGCTGGGCGCGCAGCTGGACGAGGCGCTGCGCATCCGCTGCTCCGTCAGCGCCAACCCGCCCGACGTCACCTTCTTCTGGCAGTTCAACAACAGCGGCGAGAGCTTGGACGTCACGCCCACCAAATTCGGTATAATCGAAATTATTACACTTGCTCTTTATTCATTTCATCAACAGTAAGGGATGTTGGCAATAGAAAAAGACGCCTGTAGAAGAAGCACGTAATGTTTATAAAACAATCTGAAATCGTTTCCACATACAGGGACATGCAAGTCGACATTGAAAACATTAGAGCAATGGAAACATAGAGTGAACTGTCACTGTGAACAGAGGACAAACAACAATGGAACAACAACTCGTCTATCGCACATACGAGTATGAGGCAGTCTCGAACACGAACTGAGTAGAGCCCGAGCCCGGCACACGCACGCCTCGTGCCGCCAACTTAGTCCAGGGATTTACAATTAATTAAAATTGTACAGCACAGTCTTTTGTTTCATCTTTACATTATCACAACGGCTCGTTAGATGAATTAGACGACGAGCCGGTTCAGTTATCGGATACCGCCATGTCGTTGTGTCGCTGTCAAACAGCTGTGCGGAAAATGACTGTTGCCCGTATGAGCTACAGCCCACGGATTCACCTGCTTAAATATAATTATAAAATGTAACTTCTATTAGCAATATGATAAATGCCTATTTTCAACCGTAGAATTAAAAATCAACTTTAACATTTCTAACTTCGCCCAATAGACCTACTTGGACGCTCAGCAGTGCTCACCTTCGCCATGAAACGACTGCCATGACCGCTATGTCTCTTGTTTAAATCAGTACCATATAAATGTACTCAATTCGATTTTCAAACACCGTGACACAAAAAGTTAAATGACTTAAAAAGTAGGCAAATGTGAAACGTCATTAGGGTGGGTGGTCGTATACAGCAGCTTTAAGACAGGAACAATAATTGGTACAGAAATTGTGACAATGTGTCGTATTGTCGAACAGTTGACACTACATAATGAACAACACTATCGCTCCGATCAAACTGTATTTAAAATGCAAGTAGAACAATGGAACATCTGTAACACATCACACTGAGAGCTGAAACAAAGGCAAAACAATAGCGGGGCCAACGTCTGGCGCTGGCTGCGGGCGCGAGGAGGAGGGGGAGGGGTGGGGGGCGCTAGTGCCCCGCACGGTGTGAAGTTGTTGCACTGCTTATGTTGCCGCATATTTACAATATAAATGACATGACTTGTGGTCATTGTAACATAATAATGTCCTTAATTATGTATACTGATTTACTATATACAAATGTTGCACGTTTTCTTAGAGCACCTAATGGGCATTGAAGTTGGACATGGTCAAAGAACATTTCATAAAACGATATTGTTTTAAGTATAGGAGTTGGATCTATATCGTATTGTTATATTTGAATGCAGGCACCGCTAACGGCAGTACTAGCGAGTTGATATACAAGCCGCAGAGCGAGCGCGAGTACGGCGCGCTGTCGTGCCGCGGCAGCAACGCGGTGGGCCGCCAGCTGGAGCCGTGCGTGTTCCAGATCGTGCCGGCCGGTGAGTGTGCTGCGTACCTCGGCCGCTGGCGACCGCGCACCGCTCGTTTTGTAAATCCGTTACGAGTCAATTACACCCGTAAGCGATGTGGACATTATACGTGTTGCGGCGGCCTGCGGACGAACGTACCTACTTTAATAAATCGGCCTTCTATATATTTATTAGGCATTTACATTACACTCATTTTGACTTTTCATTAAATAAGTTATTAAAATGTTTGTTTAATTGCCTTGTTAATCGAGTTCTGTCCTTGGGTCAGCTAATATTGGGTATTTCTAACTAGGAGGCTAGATTTGTGCCCGCTGTATGGCAGGCGATTCATCAACTATTCCGTAATGGAACGTACACGTAACTGGTAAAACGTGGGTGGCTCTACAATCTGCGGCCCGCCTCTTCGGGGACACCGGGCTAATATTGTGTTTTTATGTTCAATTAACATTATTAAAATATATATAAAAACAGATAATTACTCAATTTCTATTTTAGGTGCTACTAAAATCTAGTGTCCACAATATTAAAAAGTGCTGTAAATTTAATTTAATTACTTCTTAGTTGAGAACCCATGTAATAACATTTTCTGAAACTAAATGTAATTTTCATAGCAATACTTTTGACTGCCTCGTTGGTCGTGTTGGTTGCAAGTGCGACTGCCGATCGGGAGGTCCCGGATTCGATCCCCGGGTCGGGCACTACAAAAATGTTCTAATTTAGATTTTCTAACTTAGATTTTCTAGTAGTGGCTCGGA
>DWDU01005026.1:0-10312 GCA_018245575.1 Jemadia suekentonmiller | reverse complement strand
TGCAGGCAGAAGTTGGATGAGGCAAGCCAAGGATAGGGTACGACGGCGCTCTTTGGGGTCTATGTCCAGCAGTGGACTGAAATAGGCTGATAATTATGGTGGTGACGAACAAACAAGTATTCGAAAAGTGAAGAAAAAACAAATATTCGTATATCGATAATAGGCACGTCACTATACTCAAAAGATCAAGGAACTCATAAATAAAACAACCTCATTCAATAAGGCAGTGTTTTTTGTCCTTTCTCTGATTATAGATACATTTCAAAAACTGTCTACAAGAAACACAGCAAGTCAGTTAGGATAGAGGTATTTGGCATTCGGTGTTGCCTACCCCGAGACGAACCTCCCGTGATTATATGTACACATGTATGAATGTACGTATATAACTAAAAAAATACTGAAAATGTCCCCTAATTCTAACTTCAGTCTAATCATCATGAAATCGTACAAGGCTCCACTCGTGTAGGTGGATATTTTCTATTGATAATAAGAGTAGTAATTTTTTGACCTACGTAATACAAGTGGCGTAATATAGCGTCGGTATGATTTAAAAGATTAAATGTGAAACATACGTCATATATTCTTCTGAAACGATAATATCCTTAAAGAATGTATTAGGCAGCGAATTGAAAAAAAAAATCAGATTTTTATAGATTTTTTTTTCACATTTGGTATGGACATATCATTGATTTATAACGCGTTATGTAACTTTCACTCCAATCATCTTCATTTGCGTCATAATAAATATGTAGATTATGTTTCAATATGCACATATTATATCTCCGATAATACATATTACATTAATTATTGTCAATAAAAATAACATCGCTGTGATCTCGCGAAATATGCCGTCTTAGTTAATTAACTGACCATTTTAAAATATAACAAGTGTAACGCTCGTATATTTCCAATGACAATATATTTCGGGGTGGCTTTACATCTCCGATGCGCTTGGTTCGCCTGTCCCTAACGATGATAAATTATGTTGTATTAAAACTTAGCAATTCAAGGTGTCCCTATAAATTAATCTCGCTACTGTCAGTATAAAGTGAAACGACAATTAAATGGCCGAGCCAAATTACCACACAATGTGCCGTGTATATTATAAGATGAAATATGTCTGCCACTGCCGACGCCCCGTCAGCCACCCATCATACACAACTCATTATGAATGGGCAGCTCGTTACTTTTGAAATATTATGCCAATGTAGGCAATATTAAATTTTCAACTTTAGAAATTAAATACATCCGAACATCACAACTCAGTCCTTGACTCATTTGTAAAGAAATAACATGTTCAATTATTCTCAATTGTGCCTTTTTCATTTTCGAAATTGTCATTATTGTTGCTGGTTTTTTTGTGCCCGGTGTATGGTAATAGGCTCGCCTATTCCATGGAACACATAACAGAACTAGTGAATCATGGGAGTGTGTTACACTCCTCTGCCAAACCCTTTAGAAAAATGCAGGCGTGAAGTTATATATTTCTGTCCTATGGAACTATATATTAGGTAACATGTATACGTATATTCTCTATATATTTTGCAATATTCGTGATAACTAAACAATTTTCGCGGTGTCACAGTCGCCCGCAGCGGCGGCGACCAGCGTTGCTACGAGGGCGTGCATGGAGCTATGCCGGGAATGTATTTAATGAGCCCTGCGATAACTTATACACTACACATCCATTTACACTTTTTGGAATTTCATTCACTGCCCCCACAGTTGCCATGAAAAAGAAAGCGTTAAATTAATTAGCTCAGAACACATCCAGTGATGTATCACGCAAGGGAGATTTATTTGCGGCGTCAAGAGCTCCTTGCATTAATTGCGTCTCTATTATCATATTTCATAGTCTTATTCATCCGTGGCTGTGTATATCATAGTTCAGTTGCAGAGCAGTACAAAAATAGACATACGAATTTTAATTGATGTGCATGTGAGTATCTCTATCTTCGTATTCTCTGAGGCCATTCGAATAGTAACTACTCTTGGATCAGAAATGTGTAAGTACCCTATCCCTTTTATTTTACTTCCTAGTTCATACATATTGATTGAAGAAATAATGTAGGATTTATTATATATTAGTGATAAAATTAATAATCCTAAAAGTATGATATTTTCTGAAATACCTACATAAAATTTTTAATTATCTTTGCCAGTTCTCTCACACGAAATAACAAACAATTGGCGGTTTTGACGGCGAAAGGCAGCAAACAGACAGAGTTACATTCGTATTAATAATATCCAATATGACTTAAATCACGACGATTGAATGTAAATAGAAAACGTACTAATATATATTGCGTATTTATTAGTAGTGGTTATTATTTAATATAAGATTTATTTAATAAAACATTTAAGTCTATCAAACATAGCAGCGCCTAGTGTGGTAAAAAAAATCATATAATTTCAATGCATTCAGTAGAATTTCACACTTTAAAATAGACCTCGTTACAAGTTTTAGGAGAACGCAAATCTTTATGGTAATGCCTCTTATCGCAGCGGTTACAGATTCATAATAAAATAATGTTCATGCATTTGGATAATAATGTCGCGATATTATTTTCAAGTTTTCACGTGGCTCGCAACGTGGGCCAAGCTATTAGCTCGTCAGAAATTCATATCGATCTTATTTAACTTTCATTAGACTTTTCACAAATGTACTCACTGTCTATTCCTTACATCATTTTAATATTTAAGAGGTTTTTTTCGAACAAAGTAGGGGCTGGATTACGTAAAATGCACAATCATTAATACTGAGCGGTACGGTATGGGGAATACAGGCGTCTGTTTGAAAATTGATATTACGATGTATTAAAAACAAATTATGATTATTTATATCGTGTTAAAAATTAATGAGTGAAATTTTATGAACGATTTGTCTACGATTCGACTGTCTAGTCACTGCTAGTAGCTACAGACGTTTTTTACTGCTGGACAGCAACGACTGCGATATTGTATTTGAGTGGGAAAGATGTAAGGTAACGCGCCAGAACTTACTGCCTCGTTGGTCGTGTTAGTTGCAAGCGCGACTGCCGATCAGGAGGTCCTGGGATCGATTCCCGGGTCGGGCACTATATAATTTTTTATAATTTAGATTTTCTAGTAGTGGCTCGGATTCTGGATATGTGGGACGTAAACGTAACTGGTGAAACGTGGGAATGTTCTATATTCCTCTACCTACCTCTTCGGGGATAACAGGCGTGATGTTATGTTTTTTTTTGTTACTTAGTTGTTCGCCGCTATCTGAAATGCAATAAATATGCTAACTGGCTACAGTTTCCATTTAAAAATATGTGGCTAATATGACGAATAACGGAACCTAAATAAATCATGAGTGTTTTATACCATAAAAACGTGATAGTTTAGTGGTTTAGATTTCAGCCAATTAGTGTGGAGTCCGGGATTCAAAACTTAGAGTTTGCCTTCAAACAAAATATGCGTTTTAATATTAAATATAACTTTTGCTAGACTATGACATTCAGAAAGATCTGCATTCAAAAAGAGCTAGTCATGATGATGCATCATAAAATGCATCAGCAAGTTAAATCATTAATATAAAATATGAATTTATTTTATTTATTTCCGGTGAATAAAACATTGTCATCAAAATATGGAAGAAATTGTACAATAAGTTTTATATTGGATTATTCATAGAGAACAATTGAACAGCTGCAAAGTAATTAATGCAAGTTTGCACAGCGCATCAACACCTGAAATAGGTAATTAACATTCTTAGGTGTTTACCTAACAGCTTTTTCACCTTCACATACACACATACAGTAATGAATATATGTCATTTCAATATGATTTATTTCAATATCTGTCCACAAAAAATGTACGTAAGTACTTTAATACAAGTGGATGTACCTATTATAAATACTGAGGAATATTACAAGATTTTAAACAAATGAACCGTTCATCCCACTGCTTGTCCCTTATTGAATTTCTTCTTAATGTCAGCATTTCAATTTCAATGTCAACAATTAAATTCTGTTAACGTCCAACTTCCTCATGTCCGATTATAAAATTCGCCGTCTGTTAATTTAATTTTTTCAATCACAATTTCATCCGACGTTATCGCGTATGTAATCAGAAACGCGGGCAATGTCGGCGAGTTGCGTTTTCACCGAAAAGAGAAAATACACGGATGAAATAAACCAATCGAGTCACTTAGTATTCACGGCCACGTAGTATTATATAGGTAAATTGCGACATTTTAAAGCTTGTAGTTGATATCAAAACATCGATTTGAATGTTTACAATTACGGTACACGGGTGGCTGCCCGCAGCGCACGTACGTACGTCCATCTTACGCCTAGAATGTTAATTTCATAGGTAGTTACGTTATATTTGGCCTGTTGTTATCCACAAACAAAAGCACATTGTGCTGCATATTATAATTTGAGCCTCCCTGTCGCCTCTTCCGTCGACATTTCTTCATCGAAACCACGTGAACCAGATCGAGTGGCGAGCACCTAGAGCTCTTTCCACGCTGGCCACGCCGCGCGCAGGCCCGCGACCGACTTTATACGCCACGCACTAGTTTTATTACCCTCATGTTTCTAAATGGCCCTCATTTTGTTTCAACCAAATTATTTATATTATACTACATGGACAGATCGTTTCCCAATCGCTTGTTGACCTAAAAAGCATTCATTTTGTGTAACTCAGTGGAGCGTTGACAAAATAATGCTGACGCTATCGATGCGACACGAATTGTCATACGGTCATATTGATGCGTAATCATTTGAGTGAAATATCTGTGAATAATTCATACGACGATGGCGATTGTACAATGTAAGTCTATTATTATCGATTGTCTAGTCGTGTAATTTTTAAATGTTCGACGTAACTAAAATCGGAATAATCGATGACCCACGCGACTTAGGGTCCACAATGAAACACAATAAGTTTTTAATTAAATCGATATTGACAAATACTTATAAGTACATTGCAGACCAAACGTGTCACTGAACGCGTTCTGATTGGAAGGAAATTGCAGTTGCAGTTGCAGAAATACAAAAGTATGATATAAATAAACAGTTACGTTTTAAACAAATGTTGGATCTAATAAATCTATTTGGCTTTCTTCATTTGATGCATTGACAAGAAATTACACAGACCCGCGTTGACTCAATCTAAGTATTTTTACATTTTCCTTTCACTGGGATATCACTTTCTTTTATATTATTTTCTACGTGTTGTTATAAACAATACAATACATCTCTTCATTAAAGTCTTAATAAATTTGAAATAGAGTTCGCTCGTTCAATTACGAACAAGACTCATCGATTCCAATTAAATAAATAAAAAGCTTATAAAATGTCAGAGAGACGATAAATTTCCTCTATTACCAGTCGCGCTGTAATTCAACTCTAATTGATAGTTTGTTTTAAATCGATCCAAAACTTACCACAATGAAGTGAATCATACTGGATAGGGTGACCATGTTGGAGGAATACGATTTCCGCATTTCCAACAATTAATTTCGTTAAATATATCTATACAATTGTTAAGTTGTTAACCTGATCGCTAAAATAGTGAATAATACTTTTAATTTATTCATTAGCATTTGTAGTATAACATAGAGTATTTACTGTTGATGGCAATAGGCTGACAACACAATGGCGAGTTGTGAGAGTGTACTGCACTCACTTGACTATTTCTTCGGGTAAACGATGTTATGTTTAGTCACTGTTCATTACTATAGCGATGACAAAAACGAAATACCAATATTTTTTAAATTCCAGAAATAAAAAATAAAAAAGTTGGATTCCATTAATTTTCCATCGATGCAATGACGACATGCGACCAGCCCAGTCCGCAGCGGTGGTATTACTGTGCGCAGTTGTTAAGATGTTGATTTACGTCGGTATAGAGCTTGCCCAATTATCTTATTAGTAGCCAATTTATCGCTCGTCACATTAACATACGGACGGTGCACACTCACACGAAACCAACAACAGAATAAAAAAAAGAATAAAAAATTTAACTATTAGTTATATTATATAAATGGACTGCGTGTATAAATAACTTAGTGATAATATTATGAGACCTTTTTTTAAATACATAACAATGCAAATAATGTTTTAGTATTGTTACTATACTACACTATTATTAAAAAGTTAATTTTTGAGAAATCCAATTATTACCATCTCACCCAATATTTTAATTACTGAATTATGAACGGCGAAAGGTTAAATAGTTTAGTGTTTTATACCGCAGCTTCTAACTTCGGATATTCAGGTTCGGATACTTGTCACGATCTTATGACTTTGAAAAGTGTCGTGACGAAAACCGTACATCTGTGAGTTCTCAATTCTTACGATGCGTGGAACGACTGCTAATTTGCACTTACGAAGTGTGATTGTGGTTTTCCGTGTCGAGGCGGCGTAAGAATACGTTACCCGGGCTAGCGCCGGGATGGTCTCGTAAGAGGCGACTAAGCCCGGCGCTGGCAGATCGCGATTTACCTAGACACAGCTACATGTCTTACCCGCCGGCTGTGCTTCGCGTTCCTCAGCCCGCTTGCTCAGCGTGAGATTACGGGCCTAGCCCCTCCCGGCAGGCCTATTTCCAGCAGCGATTTGCAATGGGCTAATGATGATGATGAAATGTACTTGACAATTTTGATTTTATACTTTACTATATATACTTTTATAATGACAATAAATACAAAAGACATTCATAATTTTCATGTCATTGTATTAAAAAACAAGAGGCACACAAAAAGTCGAAAGTTAACAACTAACAATGGTTCCGTCTCGTGTGGAGCGACGCTAATAATTCGCTTATGCCACTATCTGCGGGTCAATATTTTCTCATGAAGCGCGACGGTTTGTCACACAAAATAACGTGTTTTATCGCCGAGAGCCGCCCGCTAAATGTTTTACGGCAATAACAATAAAGAAAAACAAAAGCATATTGTCCCCTCTTCCCGCGCTTATTTTCTTACGAAAAGAAAGACAATCGCCCGGTTTTATTAACATTTATTCACTGTACCCAGAAATACTTGACCTCGCGTGTTTGAGAGCAAAGTTTGCTGACGGCACGTCCGTGTGATCGACTTAGCTGTCTGTCATCGGCCGCAAATATGAATAATTCGAGTGTTACGCACGTCATTGTGATTCAAATCTGACGCTCGGACATTAACCTCTGCGGAGTTTGATATGAAAAATTCATTTCAGTCTATTCTGTTTAACATAGAAATGTTACTATCAAATGAAATTCAATCTTGACGGTGCCATATGTTTCTGATAATATTTTCATATCAGCCACCGCGCCGAGCTCAGTGACCGTGATGCTGAGAACAAGTTACTCTTTGTGTACTTCTGTGAAAATCTGATTGCCATCGCGCCGAGCACTGCTCACAGTTCTCCATGTTCTCATGATTGATAAATAATCTCTTGTTCCCTGAGCCTCGAACGTTCTTGCGTATTTATGAATTAAGCGACGTCAATGCACAAGAAATTAAAATTGAACTAGGTTAAAAGTGTTCAGTTGTCTTTTTACTATTCACTGACACGATTTTAGGGTCGAGTATTAAAGGATGCCAATTAACATATTCCTATTTGTAACGAATTCACGTATCCACGATAAATTGTGTAAGGATGATGTATCATAACTGTTCTAATGAAATATTACCGAAATATGTTTGATATTCAAATAGCAGTGGGGACTTCCGCTGGGAACGCAGCGGGCCCCCGACGCGTCGTCGGATCTTACACACAAATACACGTATTTCACTGCTACAACCGATCTGAATAATAACACGCTACATTAGTTTCCCATTATGGCCCGCGAGACAATAAAATTTGCCCAATTTTACGATCGCATTAATAATTTTATGAATGGAAGCAAACGTTTTAAATTCTTAAATGGTTTGACGCGAGTAAAAAGTGTACGAGGGCGAGTGAGGTCGTTTCGATTGAGGTAACGTGCTGAAAGTAATGAGATGTGTTGTCGGCGGCATTGTAGCGCCGAGGCGGGGAGCGTGAGGTTAGCGGCGCTGGGTGAGACAGGGTCAGGCGCGGCTGGCGCTGGCCGGAAGACGGCCCGTTCCCAGCGTATCGCTTGCACACTACCGGACGCTGACTCCTGCCGTGCTATAATAGCGTAATGGCTTATAATACGTTTCTTTATCGATAATATTTACAGTAACGACACATAAAAAGATTTGCAGAGTAAAAAATTAACACTTTTTTAGCTATCGTTTCCTGTACCCGTCATTTTACTTTTTTCCAAAAAAAATGACATCTTTTCCCAGACGCAAAAAGAATAAATTGCCGTAAAATGTATTTTAAAACTACGGTCCTCTAATGTTTTGCCATGTAAATGTAATACAATTTCTTTGCGGTCGCTAGCACAACCTGTCATGCGATACCTTATCTTTTCGCACTGTGTCCATATACAGACAGCAAAATTTCTGAATATAACTGTGTAGATCACATTCAATAGAATAGTTACGATGCAACTGATAAATACCACTAATTATATTTTGTGGTTTCCTAATCTCTCATTAGTAAGATTTTATAACATGTCACTTACGACCTTCCAACGCTCGACATTAAAGTATGTCGATAAATTTAGCCCCTCACTGGTCGCAACTCAAACACAAGGATGTGCAAGTACAGTGAGTCTATCAAGTTACGCGAAATGAAACCACAAAATCAGCGCCGGCCGCAAAACAACGGAAGCCACTACGCGCTAAGGGCCCCCTATTCTCTCACGGACTGTGACTTATTAACATATCTACACTTCAAACTTGTGTACAAATAAACCAGCGCAGGCTCGCGGCGTACTATGTGACGTTGTTTAAGCGACTTGGCAGTTCTCAGCGCGTTGCCGAATGGTTTCACGGTTCGCTGTTCAAGAAAACATGCTTGGGAGAATTGTCGCGGGATTGAATAAATGAAATGTAAATATCGACTAGAACATTAATATGTTATTTATGTGTAATTTTTTAATATCAGTCGTAAGTGGCCACTGCCGCACGTATACAGCGGCAACCAGCGTTAAACAAAACTGTCATTGATAGGGTTTAGTGTCTCTTAGTTCACTAAATATATTGTTATTAGAATTACTTACTGTTCAATTGGTGATAGAAATTCTGGAATGAGGACTGTTAGCATCATTGGAGAATTTGATATGTGTTACTATGAGTGCGTATGGGTATGAGTGCCGTTAGCATAAGTACAATTAGCATAAGTGAAATTAGCATGAGTGCAGTTATCATGAGTGCATTTAGCATAGGTGCAGATAGCATAAGTGCAGTTAGGATGAGTGCAGTTAGCGTGAGTGCAGATAGCATGAGTGCAGTTAGTATGAGTTAATGTATGTGCTCTTTGCAATTGATCACAAATTTGTTACTACTCTTGAAGGCGGAGACATCATTCTCTAAAATACACCCAGACTTACACCGTATGCCTCTTTATTTACTATTGAATTAATTTTGAGTATGTTCAAATTTAAACAAGTATCTTTGATTTACAAATAGAAAAGCAGTTATTGTTTTATTCAGGCAATTTCATTTACAGACGAAGAGATAAACAATATTTGAATCTTTCGTAATTTCAACATCTATTTATTGTGATGCCAATGCATTAAATCTACCCTTGCATAAAACAAATACTTAATTCAGATTCTGTGCGAAATTACAGTCATAAAAGTGAAGACCATTTATGGCATTATTCGGAGGCATATCGAATCTGCCGCTTATACATTCGAATACACTTCGGTGCAATAAAATTAGCCCATTTTCAATCCGATATCATCTTCAGCGGCGATTTTACTCGATGGCAATTGCGCTTAAAACAAAGTATGTTGGGATTTTAAATTTGTATCTGCTTCTATGTCAAATTTAAATATTTACGCAAGTTGTTTATGCTCAAGCCCTTTTCCGAAGCGGTGGTAGTTTCATTTTGACGTACAAAAATGTTCCAATGAAAAAATGCTGAATAAATGATATTTGAATTTGAATTTGACAAAATTGGGTTTTAATCTAGTTCCATATTTTATCATATATTTATTATCATTATCACATATATCATAGATCACTGTGTTAACCGCACATGTACAAAAATTTATACACGTAATAATAAAAAAAAATACCCTTGCGTTTGTCTTACAGTGTATATGAGAAGTTATAGGTTTCATTTGCGGGCGATAGACGACAATTTTCAATTTTCTTGCGCGTGCGTCCCATTTGAATATTTTAATTTAGGGGGCGGCGCGACTATTTCAATTTATTTTATGAGCCCACCACCAGAAGGGTTCGCGACGCTCTCACCGCTTCAGATTAGTAAAT
>DWDU01005025.1:0-10312 GCA_018245575.1 Jemadia suekentonmiller | reverse complement strand
ACTGGTGAAACGTGGGAATGTTCTACATTCCTCTGCCTACCTCTTCGGGGATTACAGGCGTGATGTTACGTTTTTATACCATTATATGAGGACCCTTTCAAGTTTAGGCTTAGAACACATATACAAAAAATATCTATCTTTTGAGAACTGATCTGTAAAAATGCAAAATGGCCTAATATACAACACAGTTACGTATATACATACTTACCAATGCTTTATCATAATCTGATCTTAAACACCTTTTTCTTATTAATAGATTGAAGAAATCTATATCAGGTTTCAACTTAGCCGCTTGCATGGCATCAATTAGCTTCACTTCTGCTTCTGTGGTATTGTCTATCAATAGTAACATCTGTGTAAATATCTTAATGTCTGGCTTAACAGAATAGACTTCCATTTCTTTGAAGAAGTCTTCTTGCCCACCTACTATTGCAAACTTCTCTTGCAAAGTATGCACATCTTGGAGCGCAAATACATGTTCCATCTGCAATGTCCTCGATAACAAGTTCGGCACAGTTCTATTGGTCTGCTTTTGTGTTATTTCTTTTTTATAACTCACTAACTCCATTGTAATGTTGTCGTGAATGTTTATTACACTCAATTCATTATTTACTGTTAATTTTTCATTAGTATCACATTTTAAATTATTACTGACTTCGTTACCAATATAGTCATTAAGGTGATTGCTATTATTTATATCATTTTTCATATGTATCTGACTATCTAGTAACTTTATAGCAGATGCTGAACTTTTAGCAGAAGAACTTTCTATATGTAATGGATTTTTTCCAGTATTACTAACCATGTTCTCTTCTATTACACCAATCAGTTCATTAATATCCTCTTTGTTTCCTAAATTACAGTCTTTAATACATTTCAACATAAGATTGAATGAGTGAACATTTGGTTTTTCCCTCATTTTCAACATTTTTCTCCATACCACAAGTGCATGTCTCAAACCATTGTGTTTATCTGAAATACAAGCATGTAACAGATGATTGAATGTATGCACTCTTATCTTTATTTTCTTAGAAATCATCTCATCAACAAGCTTAAAAGCTGTAGACAAGTCTCCACACCTACCAAATGTCTTTATCATGACATTGTAATTTGTTAAATTTGGCTTAATGCCTTTATCAATCATAAGTTCTCTTAGTTTTTTAGCATTTTTCAAACCATCCGTTACCCATGGACTGTTAAGACATGCAGTGAATAAGCAAGTGTATGTGTCGCCCGTTGGATTCAGCGCGCGCTTTTTCATGTCATTGAATAACTTAAATGCTTTTTTCGTGTATCCAACATCAGCACATGCACCTATCAAGATGTTGTAGATATAATTCTCAGGCACCACTCTGTCTTCTTTTAACATTCGCACTTCTAACACATCTATCGCTTCTTTTAACATCTTTTGTTTGATGTACTGTTTAATTATATCTGCGTATTGCCTGGTTGTTAATTTTTGTGATCGTAACGGCAACTCTTCAAGATACTTCTGTTCTCTAATGTCTCCTTCATCTTCCACAACATTTTCAGTTACTGTTTTTCGTGACAACGTGCCAAACGTATCGGGGTCCTCTAAATAGGAAAGGTATTTTTCAGTTTTAAACTCTTTATTCGAATTCAAATTAAATTTTGCCGTAAAAGTAGCATTCGATGAAAAGGTATGTCGTGAAAAATTTACATTAAATCTTGAATTCACTGTGCTACACTGAATATTTTTTATTAATCGGAAACACCTAAAAGCCATTATGAAGCTATTAACAATATGTACAGGTATTAATAACACAAAACTGCAAGTCTTCCAAAAATCCTTTTAATACAGTTACATTACATGATGCATTTCATTACTGTGTTTTGCATGCATTGTTTTGATTTAAATAACCTAAAATTACAAATGTCAAATATGTGACAGACATTTTTTTAATTGCTTTTCGTAAGTTTAGAGCTATTTAGTTAAAATGACAACGTTGACAAAGTTTTACCAAAGAACTATGTAACAACTTTATTCTTCTTATAAGTCTGACAAATATATTAGGCAGTACTAAATGTTACAATAAGTAGCCAAAGAAAAATCTCTGCCATGCCATCTCTAATATAACATTGCATTATTACTGTTTACATACGAACTCCCATAACGTCAAATTAAATGTCATTAGTCAGACTACCTCAGTCCAATTGAATTTGCACGTGTTTAGATTTAAATTTTATTCCGGTAGAAAACGCAATAATAATGTCACAAGAAATCGAAGATAGAATGGAGGGAAGTTCTTCTGAAAGTGAAGACGATGGAATGGAAGAAGGAGAAGAGGGCAGCGATGATGAAGGGGATTCCAGGCCTAAGACTTACCTTCCGAATCAACCTATGAAAGACGACGAACAACTGGTGTGCGATCAGTCTGCCTATATCATGCTGCATCAAGCGCAGACCGGTGCACCATGTCTTAGCTTTGATATAGTATCTGATAATTTGGGCAACGACCGTCAGCAGTACCCGATGACCACATATTTAGTTGCCGGTACGCAAGCGTCTAGCGCCCATTTAAATAAGTAAGTAATAGTACGGAGGCTGGATGATATTCTGTGTATGTATTCCAAACTGAGATGTTAATGTAACTGTTGAAATAAGATAATCCCTTAACTCTGCCTACCTCTTCAGAGATTACAGGTGTGATATTACATGATGTTTTGTAAAACTAATACACATTTTTTTTATATACAGCATTAGATTTCACATGTTCACTACAATAATGTATATTTCTGTGACACTTTCAGTATATTAGTGGTTAAAATGTCAAATTTGCACCCTACATCCAAACCTGAGGATGAAGATGAATCAGAAAGTGATGGTGATGAGGATGATGATGAGGAAGATGAAGAAAAAAAGCCACAAATGACATTTTCATTTATCAAACACCAAGGATGTGTGAATAGGATAAGGGTATGTAGATAACTATATCTTAATAATTAAATAACATATTTCTTATATATCACATCTCATATACAAAAATAGAGTTTTTAATATTTCCATCAAACAAGTGTAGCACATCTTTAAATAATGGGTGCTTAGTGCTCTCTGCCTACCCTATAAGTGACCTAATTTGATAATAATAATAGTAGAAGTAACAAACTATAATTAAAATTTTCTTTATTCAAGGTAGCTAACCAGGCTACTAGCTGTTCCATATAAACTTATAATTGTTGCTGTTTCCAATCTTATCATTATTTGTAAAATTACTTTGTGCTGTCTAAACGTAACACAAAATTTCAGCAAGACCGATTTTATCTTGTCACTTAAGTGTATGTAAGAAGCAACAGGTATTCATCACTGAGAGATTACATGTTAATATATACTCAATTATATAATTGTAATTATGACATTTTGTAACCATCATCTACTTTATGTGAATGAAAGTAAATTTTGCTCTCTATGACTTGAATAATTATTAAACATACTTGTTTATATATTTCAGTGCATTGAAGCACATATGTTTGTAAGGGTATTAAATAATTCAATTTAATTACAGGTTAGCAATTTCAAGAATTCGGTTTTGGCTGCCAGCTGGTCTGAGCTGGGAATAGTTGACATTTGGAATGTAACACAACAATTACAAGCTGTGGACGAGCCGGCTTTGTTAGAGAGATATAATCTTGACACAGTGGCCAACCCTGTCAAACCTGTGTACTCCTTTAATGGACACCAGCAAGAGGGCTTTGGCATTGATTGGTGCCCTACAGAGCCGGGTGTAAGTATTAAAATATATACTGTCATATGTCATTGTGGTATATACAAATATACAGTTATTTTAAGCCTGTAATTTGAAGTGTGTATTATTATGTAAATTGGTCATTGTATAGTTTAGAAATAAATAGTAAAAATACTGCACTGCACTTTGTCACTATAATTAATTACAATTACAGTGGTCACTTAGTGGTTCATTATGTGCCCTTGCACTTGATAGGTCCCGGCTTAAAAGTTTTGGTCTGCTAATCTTTTTTTTACAAAACTGTGTATAAAATTGGCTATCAATTGCTGGAATGGTGTAGGGTATGTCATAAGCAAACCTCCAATAATCAATAAGGTTTACTACCAACCAGCACTTGGTCAATGTCCTTACTATGGCCTTAATCCTCATTAATTTAGAAGAAATCTGTATCAAACACTGGAATCCTTACAGGGTTGATGACAATAATGACAATCATTATTTCAATATCAATCTCATATTTAGGTGTTAGCTACGGGTGATTGTAGGAGAGATATTCACATTTGGAAGCCAAATGAGAGTGGCACATGGAATGTGGATCAGCGACCCCTGGTTGGTCACACCAGTTCTGTGGAGGACATACAGTGGTCACCTAATGAAAGGTATGAAGCGTAACATCAACCCTGTAATGCCTGAAGAGGTAACCAAAGGTGTGTAGGACACTCCCACGTTTCACCAGTTACATCCCACTATGGAATAGTTGGTGAGTGAGTTGCCATACACAAAGCACATATAATTAAAATCTTAGCCACTAGTAGGAAAAGTAAATTAGAAAAATCTAATAGTGTCCCACCAGGGGTTTGAACTCAGGACCTCCCGTTCAGCAGTCATACTTGCTATCAACATGACTAACGAAGCAGGCTGTTTTAGTATGAAGGATGTAATTACTATCACAATAAATATTGAGCAATATTTTCCATAATAAAATTGTATCAGTAACTGGACTAAAGTAAGCAAACTGATCTATTTGTATTATATTATTATTGGTTACTGTGTTGCAAACATGACTACCGATCGAGAGACTCTCTGAGTTTAAATTTCTGGTCATGTATATTATAACTTACAATTTATAGTACTGGCTCAGGGTCTGTATTTGTGCTGATGTATGGCAATAGGCTCTCTCCCTCTTCCATGGTAGGATGTAAAATAAATATAATTGTTGAAATGTGGAAGTGTACTACATTCCCCTCCCTAATTCTTCAAAGATTACTATTGTGGCAATTTTTATTTATTACCCAATAATACTATGTTATTATTAAGAGTATTTAATTAGTTAATCCACTCAATAGGAATTGCCTAGATTAATAGTAACAGTTAATACTACTCCTAATTTGTCTAGCTGTTTTTATTTGCCTGCCTTTTGGCCACCGCATGGACAAGTCAGAGTAATATTAGTTTCTTTTTCAATACTTCCATCATATATGATCACAATTCAGTATGATTGATTATGTGTGGCTCAATGCTTAAGGCAATTATATTATACATGATAGGTGATGAAAAATCCTCAACTATAAAACTTGAAGTATTGAAGACATAGTCACCAAATTAACACTTTTGTTTGTTTCTGTGCTTATCTTGTTATGCACACTACTGAACAATGATTTTTTAAAAATTTAAGTATTTCATTCCAAACAGAAATACATGTTACATTAAATTACGAGACCAAATGTGATTATAAATAAAGTATTCTTAAATTGCAGAAACGTGTTAGCTACATGTTCAGTGGACAAGTCAATTCGGATTTGGGATACAAGAGCAGCACCACATAAAGCCTGTATGTTGACAGCTGAAAATGCACACCAAAATGATATTAATGTAATATCCTGGAATGGGAAAGAACCCTTCATAGCCAGTGGTATGTATATCACAAATGATTCTTTTGATGTAAGAGATCCATATAGGCACAAGTAACCACTTGTTTATATGATAATATGATTATTGGATTATGAACAAAAACCCCACAGCAGAGACCTATGTCCATGTGTGGACTTAGTCTGATAATGATTATATGATAATAATACAGGTGGCGATGATGGTTTCCTTCACATATGGGACTTGAGGCAGTTTACCAGCAGTACATCAGTAGGAACCTTCAAGCACCATACAGCACCAATTACATCAGTTGAATGGCATTGGACAGAGCCTAGTGTGTTGGCTACAGCTGGTGAGGACAACCAGGTGGCATTGTGGGATTTGGCAGTGGAAAGAGATGATGATGAAGTTATTGATGAAGAATTGAAGGTAAATTGTTTTACGAAATCAAATCGGAGCCAGTAAGAGTAATAGACTCAATATTACATTGTCATAATGAACCCATGCTGAATTACATAGATAATTCAATAAAAAAAAAAGTAACATCACGCCTGTAATCCCCGAAGAGGTAGGCAGAGGAGTGTAGAACACTCCCACGTTTCACCAGTTAATTTTGTTTCATTCAAAATTCAATAATTTTGTTTTTTGTGCCTAATTGAATTTTTCATGTTATTGGCGTAAGTACTCTATTCAATATTGTATTGTTTATTACGATTTGGCTATTGATTACAACAATAATGCACTTATAATAAACAATATATGAATTGTTGTTTGTGTTGGTTGCAAGTATGACTGCCGATCGGGAGGTCCTGGATTCAATTCCCGAGTAAGGCATGACTAAATATTTCTAATTTACATTTTTTAGTAGTGGCTGGGAGACTGGATATGTGCTTGATGTATAGCAATAAATTTAACACCTATTCCATATCCATAATGGGACGTAAACGTAACTGGTGAAACACTCCCATGTTTTACATTCCTCTGTCTATCTCTACTGGGTATAGTGGTGTGATGTTATGTTTAATATATCGATCACTTTTGTTCCAGAATCTTCCACCACAACTGTTATTTATTCACCAGGGGCAAACAGACATAAAGGAGCTTCACTGGCATAAACAAATTCCTGGAGTAATAGTGACAACTGCTCACACTGGATTTAATATATTCAAGACTATTAGTGTATAAATTAAAAATGTTAAAAATGAATATATCTATTTATTCAAACATAAAAACTATCAATGTTTTCTCATGATTTTGAAGGATTATCATTAGTAAAAAATCAACCGTCATTTGTGTGAATCATTGCTAAGTTCACTAAATGACGTACGGTGGGCCGGCCATGGGGACAATTCTGAAAAAAAATACATTGTTTTATCAGTACAAATGTATTAGTCTAGGTGTAGAACAATTTTCGTCACATAAATTGCTCACTGTTAGGAATGGTTCTATTAAAGCATCATTAAAATACTTTATGAACACCCTAGAAATAGGATAACCTTATTAGAAATTGAATACTTGTGGCAGTAGCAAGAAAATGTGGATATAAAGATGTCCGAATATCTTCTGAGGGTCTTTAAATCTGACAAGTTAGATATGTTTTGTAGCATTCAATATCCAATGGGTTTTTAAAAGAACATCAGTGGCCAGGGTGACTGTAACAATTGAACTTACCCACGGCTTATCAATTTCTGCCATATGATCAACAAGTTTCTTCATATCTGCTTTCCCAAGTGCAGATCCTATCATGACTGATTTTCTGCATGCCCTGGAAGCAAACATTGCCCTTACTCTACTGGGACGGCAATGTTCAGATGGTGATTCCTAAAAAATGTAAAAGCTACATTAAGCACAATATTAAGGATTAATATACTCTGTGGAGCCTACCTACACTATAAAGACCCTCTCTCATTGGTTGTATTGGTTACAAGCACAACTGCCAATCGGGAGGTCCTGGGTTAAAATCCCGGGACAAGAACTACTGAATTTTTCTAGTGCTAAAATATGTATACAGTTTACTTATTGCATTCAAATATTTAATATGTACCTACCCTTAACATAAACAAGAGTTCTTCAATATCTTCTTTCCCAAATATCCAATTTTTTGACATAGGAATGGTTAACAGTTTAACTCTCTTCGTGGGTGGGGCAGTATCATCAATTTCAAAGGTAAAACCATTCTTTTTGAAAACATCCAAGTTATCCATTAAGATCTGTTCATTTACTCCTGTCAATTCCAAATGTTGAGGGCTGCAACATATATTTTAAAATTTCCCACAATTGCAAAATGTTTTTAATAATGTCAACCTATAGTATGTATCACGAGAGTGACAAATATAGAAGCAATATCAGGTCTGTAAAAATGGAGATATTTGGTACTTTGTGCTCTTTGCCTACTATATACAAGACCTGGCATGGCAGTTAATAAGTATACATTTCTATCACTCACATTACTAGCTTTTGATGAGTAAGTTCTGTGGTTTTTTGTAATGTTTCGAAATTATATATTTCGTCTGTGGCATGTTGATCAATAATAAAGAGATCATTATTTAGTCTTGTTATTATAAAACCCAAATTAAATTGTCCAATTATATCCATCTTTTTAAACGAGTCCTTAGATATTTCTCTGCTTAATTCTTCTTCACACTTTTTGTTATAAACAGGATTTATTTCACCCTTGAACTTGATCCTTTCTGGTGCTGTCTGATTAGTCTGTTTATTATAGATGTCAGTTAGTGCTGTAACTTGGTCTAATGATGTTTTTAAAATAACAGTCTTTCTTTTACATTTTCCAATTTCCTCTCTATCAGTTACAACTTTATTTTTTATAATTGTCTTTGCTGATAACACAGCTTTAGATGGTGTATTTTTAGTTTTACAAATTATTTTACATGATTGTTCAGTTACAATATCTTTTATATCTCTGATTTGTGTATTTGGTATATTATCACTTTCTAAATATACAATTTCCCTTTGTTCGTTTTCTAGTGAGGATTCATGTTTTGACATATTTTCATGTTTTTCTATTTCCACATTTTCATCTTCATTCTTTATATTTATTTCCGGATTCATATTGAGCACAATTTCTTCAGATTTGTTATTAGCTATATCTCTATGATCTGTAATTGGCTTGTCATTTTCTTCATTTTCATTATTGGTATCATTGTTGGTTTTTTTTACTTTTGACTGAACAAAATCTAGTAAAGTAGTAGACTTTCTTTTCAATTCTACTTGTTTTATATTCTCAATAAAACTATCTGATATATCACATCCAGACTGACAGTTATTACTGAATTGTTTTAGGAAAGAGTTAAATATCCGAGGTTGGTTAAGATCTGGTTTAACATCTGCTATTTGGCTTAAAATATTTGATGATTCCACTTTTAGTGTTCTAGGTATATCTTCAAAGAGTTTAATAAGAGATGCTTTCACTGCATCCATTATTGCCTTTTCTTTAGTTAAAAGCACTTGTCTTTTATCTGGAGTAACATTAATATCTACGGATGTCCTGTCTAAAATAACGTTAATGAAAACAAAAGGATATTGGTTTGGATTGTATTGTCTATATACATCATTTACAAGCTTAATTATTTTCGTTGGTTCACAGGGTCTGGAATTGACATAATAATATTGTCTATCAGTGCTAGAACGACCACTGCCATGTGCACATGAAGAAATAAAACCTACTAGTTTCAAAGGATTTGCAACATTTTTATATCCTTGAGATTTTAGTGATGTTGGAATAAGGTCAGATTGTCCAGCACCATTATTTTCAATGTCATTGGAATCTTCAGATAAATCAATCTCAACATCCTCAATGTTTACACTCTTTTCACTTTGTGCTACTGTTGCAGACAGGCCTCTAAAAATATTGTCTTTGATGTTTGATACTAGTTCTGTTTTTATCTCTAAAATACTTTGCAGTTGTTTTAAACCAAACACACAGGCTATATTATCTTTGTATATTGTGGAGCCTTGGGTTGCCACAACTAGAGATTTCGAATTACTGCTTGTTTGATTTGTACATGTGATTCTAAAAATGGAACATGAATTTTATTTGTGTAAATATAACATGATTTAAAGTCGTTAATATTTTAGGATTGACCTGGATAATAAACGATATCTATTTTAAAAAAATACAATTATATTTACTTACTTTACTCTTAAAGAAATTAAGCAGTAAGCATACAATAAATTCGTCATTTTGTTGAATTCTCTTTTAGCATTTTTCTGAAATTCCTTTTGTCTTACAGGTAGTGTTTTGAACAAGTTAGACAAGGTTACAGTCGTGCCAACCTGACGAGAACAAGGGGTCTTGCTGGCTATGTTGCCCTTGTGATCATATTCAATCTTTGTAGCTGAAATGTGCAATAAAGTAATTTTAACTATATTGTATACATATTGATTTATGATGATTTTCTGGTCTACATGAACTTATTTTTGAAAATTCTTTATTTATTTATTAGATGCCAATAAATGCTAATCTCCAACAATAAAAATAATGTGACCTTATTTAATGACAATATGTAGCATTATACTATCGATGTTATTCAAATTCAAATGTCTTTTATTCAAAATTTTTTCATTAAAACACTTTTTGCACATCAAAATTAAACTACCATCGATTCGGGAAATGCCTCTCTATGGAGAAGAAGCGGCGAAAGAAACTCCATGGGTGTGCCTATGCATCTTTTAAAATAAATACATACTTATTTTAAAATATTATAGTATGAGATCGGAAG
>DWDU01005024.1:0-10314 GCA_018245575.1 Jemadia suekentonmiller | reverse complement strand
ATGTTCTAATTTAGATTTTCTAATTTAGATTTTGTAGTAGTGGCTCGGAGTCTGGATATGTGCCCGATGCATGGCAACAGACTCACCACCTATTCCATAGTGGGACGTAAACGTAACTGGTGAAACGTGGTAGTGTTCTGCACTCCTCTGCCTACCTCTTCGGGGATTACAGGCGTGATGTTACTTTTTTTTTTTACGTTTTTATAGTTTTATGATTATTTCATACAACCTGAACAAGCTTCTCAATCTTAGGTACTTACGCTGATCAATTTATGTTTTACATAGGCCACCACTAGGCAATAGGTATATAAGATAATAGCATATAGGCATATATTTTGTTTATTTATCATCAAGCCAGGTCCTTTACCGGGTAACTTGACCTACTTTCGCTACACGCACCGATCTCTTTATGTATGTTAATATAATTGTCATTAGTGCCTATTTCATTGAAAAACATTTAGAACAAAATCCAGCTCGTCGCTGGTCGGATGTAATAGCCGTGAAGCAGGTTTCACGGCGTTTCTCGTCTGTGCAATTAATATGGCGTTTGCAGCGGTAGTTAATATCTTAATAAGAAAGCAATAGAGATTATAGGCAGCGCAGGGTGGGCTGAAGTAATGGCGGCTTCCACTATGTGTGGTCCTGTCTGATGGCCAGCGCGCTAGGGACGAGCTATTGTATCGATAGTCATTAAAAATGAACGGATATTTTGATTTCATTTTGTTTTTTTTTTTAATTCATTACTTTATGTTTTATTCGGCAATTAATTAACAATAAGACATGTTCTGAGTATTGTATATAGAGTATATACATATATTGGTTTTGACATGCGATGAATTTGGTAAACTATGCTGCATAAATACAGTTATTATAAGGAACCTTGACAGCGTCGTTGGTACTACGGTTGCGGGCGCGAGCGTCGCTCGAGAGGTTCTGAGTTCAAATCCCGGGTCGTATACTGTTGAATTTTTTTTACTAGAATGTATAGTTAAAGTTTCCATTAGTTGCTTGGAGTTTCAAAAATATAGACTTTCCAAACTCCGAGTCACTGCTAGTAATTTATATATCGAGGTAAGCGTTACAATACAGAATTCTCCGCATCATATATAGATAAATAATTGTTAAAACAATAAGATTTCATATATTGAGGGAAAATATTTTTTTTTATAAGATGTTAGTAACCAACCACTATTTTTGAAAAAATATTATCGATCGCCGAAAATACCTCACTATATAAAAACAATTAGCAACGTCAGTGGATATTTTTTCAACCTAAGCACTAGATTCTGTTTGCCAGCTGCGCCGGTAATTGTTTTTCGTGACCCACATGTTACTTGCCAGATAGAGTAATTACACTTGGTTTTATGAAACGATGTATTTATTGAGAGATAAGAAAAACGAGATATAAAATCCTATCATGTGAACTTTGCATTATGTGACTACATATTTACTTATTTTGTTAAATTACAGTCATGTTATTACAAGGCGGAAAAACCAAAGGTATTAAGAAACCAGTAATATTTCATGGACGGATTATAATCAAAACCAAATACGTTTTTCTTTACGTGGCATTGCAAAGCGAGTGCGATTATAATCATGGTAAAAATACATACATACATATTCTCACGCTAGGTCCCTTGGGTGGTAGGTAGAGGGCACGTGCTACAAATCATACTAAAAATAATAAAAAATTGAGAGCACTGTTGATTTGGAGTATCTACACTATTTGAAATCATTATTTAATGTTATTAAAATTGTCCGGTATTGATTGAATAAATTAGCCAATGTAGGTACCTCTACATAATTATGAAAAATTATCTTGAAAGAGCTAACAGTTATAAATATTTATCACGAATGCCATTGAAAAAGCTTTCGGTAGAATTATGTTCATTTGTTACTTTTCAATTTCCGTTCTGTAAATGTTTTCCCATTTTCCTTTCATTATTGCCATTATGTTGGCGCTTCCTCGGTCGTCTTCCGTCATTCCGCGCGTCCAGACGATCCCGTGTCGAATGAATAAGTGGACGCGGGAATCCCTAGGGAACGCGAGTAACACGATTGTTGACGAGGACTGTTCATAGATTGCCCGCAATAAATCATGCACCTTTGAAAGTAATTGCGCTGGAAAATGGAGATTCAATAAATTGAGATGGATGCACGCAATAGATTTAACAAAGAATGCACCTTTATTCTAACAAACTAGATTATTTGTAGCGTGAAGCAGATAAATTTATTGAGTTGAAATTTCATTTTTGTCTTCATAAGTGCAGTTGGAAAACATCATCATTTAACCCTTTTATTGTTGAAAAGAGTTATGACCACAGTCAGCCACGCTGGCTATGATTGGGTTGGTAGATTTCACGCGCGTTAGAGAACAATATGGGGAATTACGAGGTGTATTCGTTTCTTTAATGTACAAATAAAAATATTTTTAAACTTTAAGAAGTAAGAAAAATGTCGGCTATCTAAGGGTATTACAAATAATTGCGATTCATTATTTCATGGTACAATAAGGTAACAGCAGAGATGTATAGATACACACGAAGATCATCATTAGCTATGAAAAATGTAACATCACGCCTATAATCCCCGTAGAGGTAGGCAGAGGAGTGAAACGTGGGAGTAAGCGAGTGCGTGGGCGCGTGTACACTCCCACGTTTTCCCAGTTACTTTAACGTCCTACCATTGAATAGCGAGTGAATAATAATAATAAATAAATAATAGGTTCATCAGCTATGAAAATGTTAATTGAAATATATGCTTGCAAATCCTAAGTACATATCTTGTCAAAGCTAAAATAATTGATTATATAACCAACACTATTATCATCAGCCGACGTCTGTCCACAGCTGGATATAGCCCTCCCGCAAAAAGCGTCATCGCGCCCTGTCCTCTGCTAACATAATTATAATATATTAAATCACAGCTAATAGCTAACATACACATAATCGATTACGAAGTCCACACCTCCATAAACATATACAATTAAAAACACTTACAAGGCGGGAACAACATAAATCTGTAACAAGTACGATTACTTACGATAAGGCGACGTCCGAGTGTGGCACTATCGTATAATTACTATAACTTTTACTCCCATTTTTACTTTCCGGGCAATAACACACTGAAAGTACCAAACCCTTTTCCAAAGTGCCGGCCGCGTCAGTCTGTGCGCGGACGCATAGCACGTCACAGGAAAATCCGCTGCATAAGGAGTGCACATGTGGAAACGCTCTCGCCTTTCTAATCTCCTGCTGTTTTTACATTTCGTATTTACAGTTTTGCAAATAAACCATTTGGGTAATTATAGATTTTGAATAGTGAAGTGGGAACTGCGTTGTCCGTTTAAAAGAAAGTTAGGTAAGTGTTGTTTTTTAAAACTTTTTCATAGATTTTCGTGGCGTCGATAGTACAAGCCATGCTAATAGCTAAGGAATTAGGATAAAGAAAAAAAAAATGTTGTTATTAAATAGTCGGGTACTCAATAATTATTTACGGTAGTACCATTTTTTATATAAAATAGCAAGGGATCACAATTTTTAAAAATACTGTTTTTTGTATAGTGAAAAAGAAAATAATTTATGTAAAAGTGTGATATATATCATAATCATTGTCAACAAATAATAATAGATTCAGCCACATGTTTGGGAGGTAGGCTTGCAAGCATGCGTTTTACACGACTACAGCGTCGGCAGAAAAATGAAAATTAGGTGTCATTTTGACAAATATTGCTACTTGTTTTTTAATGAATTTTCACTTCGATACTTATGAACTTTATATAAATGTAACTATAGTTAAACGTTTAGTACGATTAGTAACAATTTATTTGTTTGGACACCTACTGCTAATGAGTATAGTATCGCTACGACAGGTTCTTATTGGGGTAGGTACAGATCATCAAGTGCTATAACCTCTCTATGTTTACAGATCTGACGTGTTTGCTCTTACGGGTAAACCTGTAACTTTTTAACCGGTTTATATTTTATTTATTAAGATTTTTATGCTGATGGTGCATTGTCGATGTTCACCGATCTCATTGCTCTGTTTGCATTACGCGCCGCGTGCATGATAACAGGTTATCAGCCTAACATTATGCATTTAATATTGTTGTTAGAAATAAGCGGAGAGGTGTTGAAAAACGATTTGGTTTAACGTTTCAGGTCACGCTTTATGTGTTCAATGTACAAAATTGTATGTATGTGTGTATGTACGAGCGTATGCGTGTATGTGTTCATGTTATGAGCCGCTTGTCGTTTAATATTGAAGTTACACTGAAAGTGTTTTGTTACATTTAGTTTAAATTATTTGTCACGGTCCTAAATTGCTACATCATTTAAGTTTTTATTTTAATTTTTAGATTTCTATTTACGTTGCATTGTAGGGTACAGTAAAATTGTGTATAACTGTGGCGAGGGCAAATTCTCTTCTAACGTAAGAATGTTATGACACAAAGTTTCCATTCTGGAGTTTGTTGCTGCCGTAACTGATATCTATGCACGCTCATATTGTATGGACATTTTCACACATTCGTCGGTGCATATTTATTTGGCTGAAATTATAGCATCGTATTAGTTATAAGTAGAAACATTTAGACTTTTTAAAATATTATCATTCAAGTATGTAAGATGTTTATCTTTCCTAACAAATTAATAACAAAATAGAATATTTTGCTAAAATGACATAGAGACGCTTCTGATAAAAATTATTAGTTTGCTGTTTGAAGAAATTGGTGAACTTTTTACTTATTTCGTAAAGCTACTACCAAAGATTATTCATTTTCATTCATTCGATTTTATTTACATTATTGTTGTTAGTTTTATCGATTTATTGTTGGAAAACTAAAGTGTGTTTATTATACGGTACGGTTGGGCTTAGCTGAAGTAATTTGAATAAGCAGACAAGCGCGAACGATATTATCACTCCGCTCTACGGCCGGCTCAGCCAAAGCGCTATGTTGATCTGACTCAACCTTACTTCCAGTCTATAACAGTTCCAAATTTAAAATGTATTTACATATAAACACTTCTCGTATTAACTGCCTCGTCGATCAAATGCTTGCAAGTGTGACTGCCGATCGAGAGTCTCTAGGTTCATATCCCGGGTAGCGTACATATTTAATTTTTCTAACCTAGAATTTCTATTTAAATTTTTTCTTAGCGGCTCGAAGTGTATAAGTGTGAATAAGTGCTCGGTATATGGTAATAGGTTCACCACCTAGTCGATGATAGGATGTAAATGTAACTGGTGAAACGTTGGAGTGTACTACAGTCCCCTGCGTACGTCGTCGGTATTACAGGCGTGATGTTACGATGTAGCTGTTATTGTCCCAAAATTGTATAAGTAAATAATCATATTACACATTGGAACTACATAGACGAAAATAGTCCAGCCTTCCGAATGTTCTAGCAAAATTATTGTTATTATATATCGCCATTCCAAGTATTTTACAAGGTAGGCAGAGAACATTAAGTGCCATATATCTCTACCCTCGCAACCTGACGTATGTATTACTAATTCATTACTACAAGAAAATATAATTAAAAGACATTTTAAAGAATATGTAATATACTTTTTCAGGAACAGTTTTTTAGAGCGTGAAAAGAAATCCAAGACGTTATCTAAGAGCATTATGATAAAAACGAATTGCAATGGGCCGTTCATTGCTTGTCGTGAAACGGGAATCGAACCCGACACCGCGTGTAATGGGTCGCGGCGGTAATCATCTACTCGTACATCTGACTATTTGTGTGTGAACCAAATAAAAAACTATAGCACCCAGAGTTATAGTACCCATGTTTGTACATACATGGCAGATATCTGAAAGTTTTTTTTGGTATCATTTTTGCATATAAGATATTCTAATATTTTCTTTATGTTCAATGTACGTGTTATCCTTTGACAATCATAGATAGGCACAATTACGGAATTCCGATATGATTAAAAAATAATTCACATGTCAAGAGGTACTAAGTGAAATGAAATCGTATATTTGATATATATTATAACACGTGTAAAAAAAATAATGAATCGTTTCAATAGAGTTAGTTGTATGAAATAAAAAAATATATTCCTTTTTTACAGACTTCCGTCGTTTTTACTCGGTCTAATATTAGGAACTTCAGCTGTTCACTTGTCTTTGGTTGGGATTGTGTGTGCGATAACTCTATGAAGCTTCACGACTCGACCAAACCAATGACCAGTGGTAGTTCCCAAGCTAAGATAAAACTTCAGTACCAAATGTGGTTGATAGGCGCCCATGTGACGCTAATTTCATTCGTTGCATCGTAAAATATAATGTTTTAATATTTTAAAGGTAGCATATCAGTGGGCTTACGCAAAATACTTTTCCGTGAGCGTTAACGCCAAACGTTAACTTCAAAATGTATGGAAATGACATACGCAGCGGAAAAGTAATTATTCGTCACGCTACATTATGAAATTAGCGTTTGGCGTTAACGTTTACGAAAAATATTTTATCTAAGCCCACTGATCTGTAAGGATAGAGTTGTCTGGCTATCGGGGTTCTCTACCTCCACCGAAAGAGATTTGGCGTGAGGATTCAATAATAAAATCGCATAGTAACAAAAAAAAGTTGTAAATCTCTGACTTTACATCAGCCAATATGTATTTTTAGCTGGTCCGCAAACATAGTAACAGTTATACGTCAAAGTATTGTGATATACGGGCGCCGTCGTAATCTCGTTTATCATAAGGTCTTATGGTACAAAATGTTTGTCGCGTCGTAAAGTTTGACGAAAACCACATCGTCTGTTGGCAAGCTTGTAGCGCTCACACACGAGATTATTTAATGCAGACAAAATATGTATATCACATGCGTAAATATAATTATGGGTGGCTATAATTATAACAATACGAGAATACTATATTTACGATATGAATAATCGTATAATAATTATAATATGTATATACTTCTGAGTATATCTGCATATATCTATCTACGAGTTGAGGCACGAGAGAATCCTTACCTGTCCGTTTTACTGGGTTTAAAATAAATAAATAGTTAAAACTACATAATATATTCTTTCTTATTTTATTGTTAAAATTATTTTTATGTATTTAAACAAACATGACGAAGACATAGAAGTGTTTATGAACGATTCTTTTTTTCAGTAAGTAGAAACGAAAATGTGGCTGGCCATTGTTTATTTTCGTTTTTTGGGTGGTCCAATCTAAGCTCGTTACCAAGTTGTAGTTTTATTTTCTATATCCATAATATAATATTTGATCGTGACCGCAGTTCAATCAGACCTCATGATTGCTGACCGGATCAAGTCATCAAACCTGATGATTCATTTAACGACGGCCAATTAGTATACATTATATAAAAAAGTTTTTCGTTTTTAATTATAGGATCCAGTTGATGTCGGATGGTTGATGTTTTATACAACACCACTAAGAATACGTTTGAAAATAGTGATTAACGTAAAATAAGCATAACAGGTCTGTGAGGATAGATATTTGGCACTTGGTGCTCTCTGCTTACGCCGTAAGATACAGGGGGTATTAACATAATAATAATTGTTAGGGTACCTTCACATCTATGCTAGCCTGTCCCGATATCGAAAACTACGGCTTAAAATGAATTGGAAAACATATGTGTATGTTCATTAAATTTGTCAGTGCCCTTACTAACATCAGGTCGTCTAATGAGGTGATGGTTAATATTTGATTACATTACATTGTTTTAGAAAATGTCATGGTTTCAATGAATAATGCAATGCTTTCACCTCGTCCAACCTGAATAATAGTGAACTTTTAATATAACTATCCGATAGTTAATATTTTCAGTGACCCTTTGCACCGAAACAACATAACTTCGTGCGTGAATTTCCTTTGCCGTGGTTTGGATAGTTCACGCGTAGACTAATTAAATACCGAATGTAATTTTTATGATCAAAACTGAAGTATCAATTGAATGTACGGCCAGCTGTGCACATCACAGCGATCGCGGCCCGATTGGTGTCTCTATCAGGCGATTTATGTGGTACACGTTGTAAAATTAAATTTATTTACATATAGATAAACGGAGTGATTTCTGGACGTCCATACAGACATAATGTCGGACGTATTGGCCGCATTCCACTCGGCTGTATTAGATAATTTCATTATGTCGCGCACTAAAATGCCGGATAGCCATGATTATAAGTAAATATTTTGTTTTTTAACAATTAAAGGTGCCGTGGCTTTTAGAGTTTTATAGCTAGTTTTCTTGTGAGCGTTTAACTTTCTATACTTTTTATAGGGTATTAGAGAGAACTAATGATTAGTTTGTATGGCTCACCTATTCCATAGTGGGACGTAAACGTAACTGGTGAAACGTTGGAGTGTAGTACGATCCCTTGCTTACCTCTTCGGGGATTACAGGCTTGTTTTTACGTTCTTTAATGATTATTTTAATTTTTTTTATAAGATAAGGAAATCAACAATCTATATAGGTATGGGAATTATAAAATTAAATGAAAAATTAACCTGCATTATACTCGTATGTATGTTAGTTTATAATACGATGTTACTTGACAATATTCAGCTGAAGCAAGTGTAAAAGTAAATGAACAATATAATTATTATTTTTATTATACCGTGACGCTGGGTCTCATACGGGGTAGGCAGAGTGCATCGAAAGCAAAATATTTTTATCCTTAAAGACTTGATGTGCTTCTACTATATTTGCGCGCCAGTGTTTGAACCCAGAATCCTTCTCATTCAAAACAGTGATCAGTGTCGTCCAGTCTGATAATAAGTCTGTTGGTCATGTACATGACAATGATATTTATGGGATACAGTGCCAATTTAAAATCAAATATCTTGAAGGACCGAAGATCTACAACATAAAGAAAGGAAGCAGGAAGTTACTCGTAACTATTGACAAGTGCTTCATCCATCTGACGTGCACGTACTGAATGGACGCTGATAAGATTCAAATAACACATGTTTTTGTATGAGCGTCCTAATTGATTTACTATTAGTTGTTTTTTTGTCTGCGCGTGTTAACGGGATGGGCCGGTATTGACAGGCGCTGAAGGATGATTTATGTGGTAATTGGTAACCTTACATTGTGTTGCCTTCTACATTCAAGTTAGATACTCGACTGATAACAAAATTGCTGTCATTTACTCACTCAATATTGATATTGTTTTGAAATATATTGTTCTGAATTATTGTTTAAATACACTCTTTTTGTAACACTCATTGTCAAGGTTGGCACTATGGACAACAACAGGGCGTCTAGTTACAAAGCTGTACAAAATATAGAAAGTTCGAGACGTATTAATTGTTGCTAATGTTTGAATTGAATTTAAAACGAATAAAACGATTTTTATCTCAATTAAAGTAGATTATGCATTAATTATATTCTATCCATCGACTGAATATATGTAAATAGTAGCGTAAATCGATTTTTGGGTTTTATGCGCCCAGTTTTGGAAGCTCACGTTAATATATCGAGATTAATGAACCCTAACATTGCCAAATACAGAGAATATATGAGCCGTTACGTTGTCCTCCATAATCGGTATAATGCGTTTTTATTGTCACCAAACGTTTTGTATCAAATCGAATTTCCATTTTTAAATTGCGTTTTGTTTGTTCCACGTAACATTGTTGTAGATGTTCCATTTGCTGGAATTTGAACCAATCAACATGTTTTTATGACGTCATTTGGCTGTACGGATATTTTATAGCATATTTTTTAAACTTGTCATACAGCCAAGTATAATATTTTTTTTGCTAATTTATATTATTATTATTATTATATTATTTTTATTACAATGCGATATCGATTACATATCCACAAGACTGCAACAAATGCTATGACTAATGTTCAGACGTAACAGATAGCAGTGTCTATTTCATTTTTGTATCTTTATGCGTTCCTATGGAAATTTTATTTCATTTATTATAATTTAAACAAAATTTGCTTTACCCCTTTGGCGAACATAGCTGTGAAGTTATGTTGCGTTATCATAATTTCTGTTAACATGTACAACTGTATGAATTACCAAAATGTGACCCATGAATGTTATGCGGACCGACTAAGGCCCCATTACGATAAAAGAAAAGAACAATGGCTGTACAAAATTATCTTAAAATGTACGAAATACGACCGAACGGAAGCTTTGGGACGTAAGAAAATTTCTTGATGATGTTAAATTTCAATACGTCACTTAAACGTAATATACATCTTTATTTTTTTCTTATCCATTACATTAGTTGTTCTTCGAACGGAGTTCCGTGATCCATCTGCGTAAATATGTAATCAATAAAGGGTATCAGTTATTATGAAATAGTCTGCAC
>DWDU01005023.1:0-10314 GCA_018245575.1 Jemadia suekentonmiller | reverse complement strand
GTCTATTATAAAAATAATGTAATTTATTAAAAGAAACCAAATTACTTATAGTATAAATTATTATTAACATAAAATTTGGTTTTAATCCATCATTTTTAATAACAAGCACCCATATCACAGGAAAGCTCTCCCGCTTAGGACTTACTATGAAACAAATATTATTAAAATTAAAATAGCACAAGTAACAGCAGTAAGCAATCCGAAGCGTTATGCAATATGATCTTTCTACAACAATCGCACGCGAGTTCATCAAAATAGAGTCACGAGCTTGTCACGCTCCACAAAACCGTAAGGAATATTAAACTGTGTACATAGTATATAGCGTATAGCGGATACATTTTTATTTTCTCTTTTTTATATTCTTGTATGGCCCTTAGCTTGACACACAAGTATAAGGGCGTACTTACTATAGTGGTATTCTCGTCCAGTGATATCTGTGTGACGAGAAAACATGTGGCAAGTGCATAGGCCAATGTAAGGTAAATTTAACTCTCACTTTTATTGAGCTCATTTAATGATGAGGTCCGCCAGTGATGTTCAGTGGTAAACACAAACCTGCTTTGAACATCAATTCAATTCATGTAATTATTAAATTTTTATAAACCGTCAATCCTTAAAATAAACATATAAAACATAACTTTATATTGTTATATTGGTGCTTATAGTATACATTTACAGTTTTATTCGCACTCGGTCGCAGACATCGACAAGCGGCGACTGCCATTTGTGACTGCTAAACGCTCGTTTCACGATATTACTTCATTAAATCCACTACAGGGTTTTGTACGAATTAACCGAAAAAAAACTATTACGACCTTCAGTAAGAGCGTAATAAAAATGAAACTGCAACAAATGTTTGTCAATTGCAAGAGTTACGTGTTATTTTCCGCTTCCGCTCGCCACTGAGCTACGTGCCCACGCCGCCGATAAGGATCGCGGCGACATCGGCGATTCGGCCACCGAGAGATAGCATCGCGCTCAGATCCGAGATCGTTGTCGTTATGCTCGTGCGGAGATGTCAATATCGTAAGAGTTTTCACTACTGGTATTTTGTGACACGTTATTGTCGCTGAATTATATCGGTACGATAATTTGGAGCAACATGCTGTATATATACATTACAATGTACAGGGTGAGGAGCGAGATGTGTGTTTATTTTGAATTGAAAGGGTGTTTAATTCGTGTTAAACAGTTACTTGAGACCATGGTCGCATGATTTGGAACGCGTATAACTTCATAATTTTTATTGATATACTACGTAACTGATAATGTAACGTACTTTAGTGTTAAGAAAACAAATAGCTACATTATTTTTATTAAAATATCATCTTTGCCCGTATAAGCTTGTATATTATGTAATACTACATATTTCACGGTACGAGTAAAATAGATATATTATAAATATTATTCGTTTCGCGCGACTGAATAACTCGTATAATAATTCTTGCCAAAATATTCTTCAGCACGGCTTCGTAGAAAATCACTACAAGTACTTGCCGAAAATATCGAGCAAAATTCTATACAACACAATGAATAGCTCGTTATAATGTTATGATATAAATCAAACTGTAATAAAAATTTCGCTTTCAATATTTTTTTACTTGTCTACAATTGCATATTTTTTAATTTGTCGTGTGTTCTTTTCAAATATCTCTATAATATAATGAAGGTATTTTAAAATATACGTAATATCAAACGTACGTAACATCACGCCAGTGATCCCCGAATAGGTACTCAGAGGAGTGTAGTCCACTCCTATGTTTCATTATGTTAGTTCACAAATCAATACTACGAGTCACTCCTAGAAAATCTAAGTTAGAAAATTCCAATACTGCGCGACCCAGGATTTAAACCGAGGACCTCTCGATCGGCAGTCGCGTTATTGATTTGAGTTGTTATTATAAAACTGATATCGTACTTTCAAATGTATGTATAAAATTCTACTGGTAGTAGCCTAAGCACTATTTTGTAAAAACTTTATTATCTACATACGGAAGTCAGCTTAAGACATTCGAATAACATCGAAACTATTAAGATTTCGCTCCTATCGATATGACAATCAAGTCCTTGTACTTCATCCACAATAGGATGGACAGTACGACGCCGATATATTCCAATATATCCGAAAACCGCATCTATTGTCTTCACAAAAAGCCGACTGTTCTTTGTACGGGCAACACGGCTTACCATTGAATGAAATCAGGAAATAGTAGAGATGTTAAGATTTGATTGTGATTGAGAAAATGTCATTATTCATAGGAACGCAGGTAGATCGTTGATAGCACCACGTGGCTGAGTTCAACATTTGTTCATTTAACTGCGTTATGAATAATCCTGAGTGCGCCGGCATTATTAATTCTTAGTCATATCTAGATCTCTAATCGCGGTCTTGTATTGGATTATATCCACCCTTTGTGCAAGAGTTCGGTGTTGCGTATTGTCGCAAATACGATGAAGTGCGGCCGGTGTTATTAAAGCCTGATCTGTAACAACAATTCTAAAGGCTTCTTCCTAATGTAATTGAATGATGACGTAACGACATGTTTTGTGATTGTTGTGAACCAATATACCGAGATTTTCTATACCGTACATTACATTGATATCGTGTAAATGTTAAAATCGATAACACACTGATAGAAATACATAGATAACACAACGATCCCGTGTCGTGAGAGGCAACTAAACCTGGCGCTGGCTGTTCGCGATACGCCGCACTCTGCCTTCGGTCATCTGTAAGCCCTGGCCGTCTATGGGCAGCAACGGATGTGGTGCGGGAGGCTGCGCTCGCACGTCTAGCGTCCAGCTGTGAACTGAAATAGGCTGATGATGATGACGTAACCGCACTTACGAACACACACACGAACACTTTAACATAAATTTGTTAACATTTGTTTGGATTAATCCTCAAACATGTTTCCCAACACGTCTGCCAACATGTTTGTTTGATTAGCGTCCAGCTGCACAGAGAGCTATCTAAACGGCACTTTGCCAACATGTAATTTCGCACAACCGATTGTGGGAACACCTATTATTGGTCTCTTCCGCTACTATCAGGGTTGAAACAATGAACGAAAATATATAAGGCTGTAACCACACTAATCTTATAACAACCTGCTATTAGCCCTATTCACAAGTTGATTAATAACGTCTACAGATAATGAAGATCTATTTAATGATTTAGTTATTTTCAGTAATGCCATATGTTATCGGAAAAGACGCTCACATTGTATGATAACATAAATGAAAACATCACTTATAAAATGCTAGAATTATACATATATTTGTCATCGAATCACAGACCACGTCACAAACGCATTTATGAATTTACTTGAAACTATTTTCGTAATTTAAACTACGAATCTAGTGTTTGTGATGGCCCTAGCGTGTAAGGGCAATGAAGCTATATTTTAATTCCACGCTGAATTATCACGTATTGCCGTATGAAAGGAAGTAGAATTGCGTGCGTTGATCGACAGTATAATCCTTGGAATCATCAGTGGGGGCATGTGTGGCAATTATTGTACATATACCGGTAGCTCTACTCGGTTGACGGTGGTACGGACATCTCAATAGCTGGAATTTGTTGATATACCGATTGGTATACAATGATTGTGAATTTCTCCATTTGTGTGTGTGTGTGTGTGTGTGTAAGAAGAAAGTTTTGTATGTTGGTGCGCTTCATATAGTAGGGAATACTTGCAATAGGACTGTTAATAATTCGTTACCAAATAACCTTTAAAAATCCTCAGGAAAGGTTTATGTCCCGCATTAGACAGGCTGGTCGACAGGCTGATGATGATAAATAAACTTTGTATATATAGGTACATCAAAAAACGTAATTTCACGTCCCGAAGTGGCAGGACTCTCCCACATTTCATTAGTTACGTTTACCTCCTACTACGGAATAGGTGGTGAGCCTGTCGCCACAAACCGGGCACAAATCTAAATCCCCAGTTTGAGAGCACGAACTAGAAATACGTTTGCAATATGTTTAATTCAGAATTATTTATTAAAAAGCGTCATTTAAATTATTGATGTTCTCAACACCAGCATGTCTCATACTCCCCCAATGATCGCTACGAACACTCCTGATTTGGAATATCTCAACAGATTCGATATTACACGCTTAATTCAAGTTTAAAGAATATTCATATGAACATAACGACATACACTTTCATTATAGAATTCAACTAAATTAGCAATAAAGACGTATTCAAAATTAAATTTCGAGTATAATTAACATTTTTCATATTATTTATGTATAGTTTAGTATTAGTAACCTTAGATAGAAATTTATCCAATCTAACAATTCAGCATTACAAGATTTTAAACTAGCTAGATGTAGGCAACAGTACAAATGGAACAGTAGGTAAGCAAACATTTGCCATCGACAGACACTTCAATGGCTGGAATTTGTTGAATACTCATTCAGAATACAAAATCGCTCTATGGTAACTAATCACATCTTACACTGTACGCGAGTAAAATATAAAAGGTTAACAACTCGCTAGCTGGACACTTGTAATAGCTTATATTTTAAAATGCAACATTCATATTCTCGTGAGAAACGTTATTCAGGAATTATTGCTCTCTAAACAATACTAGTCGGTTTAAAAATTACCTCATGGGCTGTCTGTTCTTTTATATGTTGTAATTCGCAAAAACTACTTTAGCTCCATCAGGAACAAAATATACTTCAGAGACTGGGACCAGTTCGCTTCTCTATTGTTAAAAATCGAGATTTGTGTTCAAGGTTAATACATTCGCCTTATAGATAACCGCTCTCCACTAGTTTCTCGTCGACAGTTGAACAAGTCCTCCGATTTCACGAAAACCGTTACAAGACCGTGTGGTTTTGACATATTGGTATATCGATAATAGTGACGTCCTTGTTTGGAAAATCCGATTCAAAGTATAATTCAATTGACTATTGAATTGAATGTGAATTTTATTTGGTTAAATCGAACATAAATTTCTATGCTAAGGACTAAATTTACTGTTCAACTTCGCAGGTGGTTTAACTCACGTTTTGTTGTATGTATTTTATACTAGTTGTATACCGCGACTCTCATCCAACTTTAAAGGAGTTTGCTCATAAGATTAAAGAAAAATATTTACAATAACGTGTCCCTTATAAACTTCACTTAGGACTGACTTTAAAAAACTATGATTTATATCATAGTTAAGAATATGTGCGATATTATATCTATATGTTGAAAAAGTTCACTCAAACGATTTTAATTTAAAAGCATAAATATACAATTGACATTTTGTATAATATCACTGAGGATGGAAAAAACAAAGAGCGGAGAAAGCCAACGACCTCGCCACCGTAATTGCTAGTGGCATGCAATTTCACTATCAATTGAAAAGGGAGGAAACATTGAATTAGGAAGTGTGTATGTGGGTCCGTTGGTTGTTGGTCTTAATTAATGTTTATTGCTTAGCTAATTCCAGCCGCTGTTCCATGGAGACGATTAACCGGGCGTGTTTAAATATTAGACCTATTAAACTTTTTTTTTCTCTATTAATAATAATCGTCAGAAGTCTTCGAAACGAATGTACGTGTATGAATAAAGTGATGAGTGTAGAAGAAGCGTGGCATGTCTGTGAGGATAGAGATATTTGGTATTTGGTAGTCTCTGTTTACCCCGTAAGGGACTTGCGGTAAAGATATGTATGTATGTAATAATTGTATCTATAGACGACACATTGTTTATGTAGAAGAAGCTAGAAAGTCTGAATTCGTAGCCGGTGTATAGTAATAAGCGCACCACCTATTCCATAATGGGACGTAAACGTAACTGGTAAAACGTTTGAGTGTACTACACTCCTCTGACGCCTCTTTGGGGATTACAGGCGTGATCTTACGTTTACTATATCCTCGTCATCATGACTTCAGCCTCCATTACTACATGAACGTGCCTCAAGGTGTGCCTTTACTTTCGGTCCTGAACTGAAGTACACATAAAATTTGAATATATCTCGTGCTGGTTTTAAACAATTTTTGTAACTAAGAAAGGGACCTGAATATTCTCATTTCATTTGTCACTATTCTCTCTACAATGCATCAGACAAAGCCTGAAATAGGACTTAGGTACTTTTGAAGATTTTAAACTAATTTCTAAAGTTAAGCATGAATACATTTACGAAAAAATATGGATTTACAGGTGGAGCTTGCCACGGTGGTGACTCTAGATAACTGTTACCTATAATACTACGCTTTAACAGTGCACATAGATATGTGCATACCCGGGAATCAAACCTGGTACCGTAGGGTAAACTGTCACAATACACATCATAGGCGGTACGAAAGTTTAATAATAATTTAAATTAGCTCCATTCCAAGTTCTAACACACCACAATTCATTGAAACTGTTAATTTATATGTCAAAGTATAAAACCACCTATTGTTTAGTGACCATTGTATTCATTATTCGAAACCGCAAGAAAACATATTAAACAAAAGCACGCGAACAGCCAACACAAAGCTATAATAATTCAATAATTGATTCATAAACCTGACTAATAAATAAGTTCCTTGTGCGAACATCGTGAACACAATTCAGTTTTATCGATATTCGAGTATCGCGGTGACATCACTATCAGCACCCCGAAGCGGTGGGAAATCCTGTGGCCATGATTCACGTATTTTGGAAATTATCTGACTGATGTTTCGGTGCTGTATGTTATACTGAACGACATAAACCGCCAATAATTGTGGCGAAAGGATTATTTGCAACGTCTAGGTTGCGGCGGGCAGCACATATTCGTACTTCAACGGAAATAGTCACTGCTCGGGGAGGCTCCTTTCATGCACCCCACGAGATATACCAAATAACAATATGTAATATATTTCCTGTTTAAAACAAGCTTTTATTTTTATCTTACCATGAAGTGACATCCATAAGTCGACCCAACACTAATCATCTTCCAAATATATTTGGTATTGGTTTTGTATGTCAAACAGCACAATCTCACGTAAAGAAACCCAAGACGAGACAAGATATTATATTTTTTAGTTTTTTGATCAATCCTTTTTCAGTATCAACACACAGCTGAAACCTAAACCCGAAATTTTACATTCAGAATTAATCGTATATACTTCAGGATCCATCGAATTCTAGAATACTTTTGTATCGGTATTATTAAAGTATGAAATAATCCTAATCCATTGAGTACTCATGGTCACTCTAATGGGAACGTCTAGTGGTGGGCTATAAATAAAACAATCGAAGAGAGATAAAATTGTGATGTAATTATTGCACTGCCTGCGCCCAGGGAGGTTCTAAATGCATTCAGATGCATTCCGGTATAGCACTGCATTTCCTTGATTCAGTCAATGTCGACTTTCAACTATACACACCTACATAAATACAACCTAGATAAATATTTAGTATATCAAGCTAATTTCCGATAAGGATAGGCAGAGATTAAAAACTTATACTGGCTACGTCCTTGCGACGTTTTTCAGTTTTCATCCTTCGTAGTGTCTGTTTTTAAATAATGACTGTATTTTAATTATACAATACGCTAATTGGCATAAGCGAAACATTATTTTAAATTACATGGAATTCAAAATAAATTATTATCAAACAGTATTGTACTTAATAGTACCTATGGGTAATGTAATATAAGAAGTAATAATAAAACTAACATAAGTACATATATATACTGTGAGCATTAATATTTTATACATAGGCAATAATACACTTACAAAATAATATGTATTTACTGTCCATTTTGAACATTTCAAATTAGTTTATACACATATTTCCCGTTCATCCCAAATTATGTAAACTAACTTACATCGTTCTTCATCGAGTTTTCCCATTAAACAATCACTCTGTAATCCGGAAGCTCTATTAAACAATGTAAATTACCCCCGAAAATTTCAGACGAACGGACCGTGTCATTTTAATGATAAAATTACAAACAAACCAACCCTTATATTTTTAAGTTAACACAGTATTTTCACTTTGTAAATTTAGCATTGTGTGGGCCACGACGGAATCGTAAGGCTAATATTTGTTAAGAAACAAAATACACAATGAACTTCTGTGCGAATTGTAAAAATCAATATCAAAAAGTTTATTATTTATCCAACAATTAGACAAGGCCGTAACCTGCTACTCTGGCAAGTGCGGGTTGGTACCTTTGACGCAATAATTGATAAAAACAATTAAATCTCAAAATTTTTCTATGAGAAGCGGAGCACTGCGATCCCCAACACGCGTGCTCAGAGTTGGAATATAGGAAATAACCCTAACGGAAAGTCTAGATCGAGGCAGCGCGAGCGTAGCTGATGGTAATGAAAATAATAATTTAAAGTCTTGTATATAACATTATTTACTAATTTGAAGTACATTAATAAATCTTTAAAGACCCACTCTTGCAGTAATATCGTTGTGGCCTGTTGCCATGGTAACCACGTCAAGGACAATGTAAACAAACACCCAAACCCGGAAGTCGTTTAAATTCTGTTTGTCTGAATTAACTGCTTTGTGGATAATTTGAAGTTGGACCGTTTCTTGAACGTAACCAGCGGATCGCTTAACATATCTAATAACTTGTCGAGTCAGTTAGTTCACACATGTAATATAACGTGAAAAGCACTAAGTACATAATTATGTACATAAAAATACATTTTTAATCTTTTACCCCTTTCACTCCACCCGCCACCCTTTAGTTTACCAAGTATTTGCACAATTACCTTTTCGCCGCCCCTCGAGGTAAGAAAATCCGGAACTCCAATTTCCACTCAAAGCAACAAGTGGAGTCTTCGCGCTGAGGCACCTACTCAAGAAAACTAAAGGCAGTATCAACAGGTCGCCGTCTTCGCTGTTTTTTTCATACCTGACGTAAAATACGAAGGTATGTTTTATGTGAAGTGCTTTTTGTTGCTGCAAAGTATAATATGGAAGGCTTTAATTCAATTATTATACATAAAAGTTGAATCATACATAGTATCACGCCTGTATTTCTTCAAAGAGGTATGGAGAGGATGGTAGTATACTCCCGCATGTCATAGTTATGTTTTAGGTATGTTCTACAAAAAAATATGCGGTGACTTTATTGCCATATTTGGGTACAAATCTAGATTACTGGGAATTTCAAGTTAGTTAAAGTTTGCTCGAACCCCGATTGAACTTTTGATCACGACAAGGAGCAATCTCGTTTGCAGCCTATAGACCAACGCGGTACTCAATGACTACACATATTATGCATACATATATATGTATATCAAATTCTTTCGTGGGCACAATTATAATAAAAAGTGCAAAGAGTTCTCTTCACGTATTAATACATAGATATACCCATTATGTCACGCACAGCTCGTTATTGTGGTAAATGTGAGCGCATTATACTCGGACAGGCTTATTAGTAATTCGATTTTGTATCGGCTTTTGCTTAATCATTCTCATTTCATTGTTAACAAATCATCGGCATGTCATTCATAAGTACGAATATTCAGTGTTGACGCCCATGTAACTGTATATTTGTTTTGTGTAGGTGCCATCACTCATGCGTAAGAGGAGATATAGGAGGACAAGTTTATATGTTCAGAAAATTACAATACACGTAGGTAGGTTTTGCCTTTAAACATCATTTGTTGTTAGCGAACAAATACTAAGTAGCAGCTTACAGTTGTCTAATATTTCATGTTCATTAAAACTGAATACGATTTCGCATTTTATTGTTAAACGCTTTGTGAGTATCTGTGTATGTATGTACCTAAGATTATGTACGAGCTTAATTCACGTATTTTTACGAGATACTAATAAGATAGAAGAAAACTATCCCGAAAAACTGACATAGTTTATAGTTATTTCAGGCAATCAGTGCGTCCTGTAAGAAACTTGCCGTCTAGCTATAAAAATATATTATTACCAATAATACAACCAGCAAATATGATTAAATACATTTTTAAAATGTGTCGTGATCCAAGTTTCACGAGTCGTGCCTTCAAAACCAACACTCACGCACGGTAATGATCGTGGACAGTCACGATGTGTCGTGTCGCCAAGTGTAAAGGGTGTTTAATCGTAGGCGATTCTTGTGCCATTGTGCCAACGGCTCTCATTAGCGTGCCGCTTATTGATCCTTTCACCTTTCAACCGTACATCACCTAAATTGAAAATAAATATTTATTTATAAATCTGTACGTGCTTAAATATTACAGTATTAAATCTAGTTGATGGCAGTACCGACGCCTTTGCGAAAACTCAGTGGTTCTCAACTTTAATTATTACTTATTATAAATTTTAGTTGTACAGCATCGCATTGAAAACTTATTAGTCATTCGTCGAGTAG
>DWDU01005022.1:0-10315 GCA_018245575.1 Jemadia suekentonmiller | reverse complement strand
CTTCTGTTAAAAGGTAACAGTACTGGTAACATTGAAATGACTGACTTGTCAATTATCAAATCAATCATTACTATGTTATCTATGACAAGCGCCTTGTTGGATTATATAGCGTTTGTAATTTTCTTTATTTCAGTTTAACAATATTTTCTACCTATCATTGAAACCCGTAATCATATAGACCAAAGACGAGCATCAATCGACTCGCGGGCCGCTTGCGGCCCGTCGAGCATTTCTGAAATTTAATTTAATTTATCGACTTTCTCCCATCAATATATTGTTATGAAAATAATTATAATAGAATAGTAGTACCTACATACTAAACTGAAACAATTTTTTTTGACGAGATACTCTTTTGTCAGCGACTTGTTCAGTTCAAACATGCAATACGAACAAATTAAAAATTTCAATTAAATTCGTTTTTCAATTCGTTTCTTGTTTGTTTTGGTTTTGCGTTAAAATTTGTATATGAAGTCTTCCTTTTTTCACATTTATATATTTTTTCCAATGCTTATAAATAATGTTTTGTGAATTAATAAATGTTACTTTATGTGCGGCCTGCCAAAAAATGAAATTTAAATTGGCCCTTTGAATAAAAAGGTTTCTTTGCCCTGATAATAGACCTTATTCCAAAAAAATTTTACTGTTGTAATTTTCAGTACTCGCTTTTTGTACAGTATATGATGCTATTGGTTTGGGACAAAATTATTGTTTTAAACATATATGATCCTACTAACGTACGTCGACATAATATATCTATGGTTTTAAATATATTTATATGTAAGGTATTTTGTACACTTTATATTAATGAATGGTAGTGTTAAAAAGCCAGATTAATAATATGTGACATTAAATTTAAGAAAGCCACTTTTAATTACAAGTGGCAATACTACGTAAATAGGTTCACTTTATGTTGTACTGAGAAAATCAGGTACGTAGTAATTAAATATTTATACTTTATGATTTATATTTTATGACTATTGCACAATATTATGTCAACCTTCTAAAACATATATATATGTAATCCAAAGATCAATACGCATGTACGTAGCGTATGTGTGGTAAATGATTAAAGAAATTAAATCAATATTTTAAATATACGATTCACTATTGTATATGTATAAGTTAAGTAAGAACCTAATTCAAGAGAATTATGTTCAATTATATTTACTGCAACAACCAAGTACATAAATTTAATTTCACATGGAAATTGTTACTGTTGAGTTGTTTATGGTAAGTTTACTTAGCTACTATCTTATATATGTTTGAAAATATCTGCCCTTGTTAGTTTTAATATATATTATTACAATTAAATAAATTGTGAAAATTGTTCATGTATAATTAATAGTTTAGGGAGAAAAAATAAAGTATCATAAGTTAGTAGTTTTATTTATTGGACATCCTCCATCCTTATCATAATGTTTTATAGAGTGACATATTTATATTGTTTGCTAAAGGCAGCGTGCTCTGAAGGGAAACTACTTTGAGTGCCTTCTTTTGTTACAGAAATTGTAGCAATTTCACACGCAGCTCCTATTATTTGGTGGAATGGATACTTTTTTTCCTTTACTAAAAATGTCGCTAGTGCTCCAACAAAAGCGTCTCCAGCTCCCTGTGGAATTTTATAAATTTTAAATGCAGCATAACGGCAACGTGTGGCATTCAATTAATTTTTTTCTTGAGATATCAGAATACATAATTTGAGATTTAAGGGGATTAGGTGCCTACCCCAATTTTTCATTTACTGACAGACCATGACACTTTGTATGCCACTATGCCCTTTGTTTAAAACAATTAAGGATAAATAAATAAATAATTGTAAGGTTTACCGTCGTGTCCACTGGGACTACACTGTCACACAAAACGTGAATTGGCTGCCTGTCTTTCGCGTTAATATACGCAGCTCCATTTTCTCCTAGAGTAATTATGACAATCTCGCATCCACTTTCTAATAGAGTTTGTAATGCTTTTACTATATTCCTGAACATAAAAATAATTTATTATCCTGATAATGCAAAATTATTAAGTTGATTGGAGAAAACTTGTATTATACTTACAAGATATCAACAGAAAAGTCAACAAGCAAAGACGCCTCTGATTCGTTAACACAAAGAATAGAACAGTAAGGTAATATTTCTTGTATGTCGTTACGAGCAGGTGCAGCATTTAATAGTTTTATCTGCAAAGTTATCGAACTCACGTATCAGTAAAATTCGACAAGGATAATAATCACCATTCAAAAATTATCGTTTTGTAAAATACTTTTTTACAACTTACACCACCTGCTTTCTTGAATGCTTCCAACGCCGTTTCGTAAGGCGTTTCTAGTTGTGTTATTAGAATATCGGCATATTTTATTACTTGGTCAGCAGCGTGGACATCCGCGACACTGAGCAAATTATTTGCACCGGCCACGAATACTATTTGATTTTGGCCGCTTTCAGCAATGGATATCTGAGCTATCCCCGTACTGACTCCCGGCGTTATGGTCGCGTAGGTAACATCTACACCAAGACCTTTGAAGTAATCCTTATATTGCTTCCCCCAGTGGTCATCTCCTAACTAAAATAAAATTAAAGGGAGCATTACACATTGTAGGTTACTCACTTATTTTATAAACACATTTTTATAAACGTCATACTCTGCAAATAATGGAAGTGTTTCCACCTAGCTTAGCTGCTGCAACACATTGGTTAGCTCCCTTTCCACCAAATCCGGTAACAAACTTAGTTCCATGTAATGTTTCTCCGGGTAACGGAAGTCTTGGCGAATACCTATATATATAAACAATAAATATTAGGAACGAAAGTGACAAGATTGAAACAATACATCCACTGATTCTCTCGTTGGTCGAAAAATTACAAACGCGACTGCGGATCGAGAGATAACAGGTTTCAATCTCGGGTTGGATACTATTGAATTTTTCTCATTTAAATTTCCGGTAGGGGTCGCGAGTCCATTTTGCCCGGTGTATGACAATAAGCTTAGACCTAATTCCATAGTGGGACGTAAACGTAACAGGTAAAATTTGGGACTGTACTGCACTACTAACTAAACAAAGCTGTTAATTTATCCATATATTTAATCAAATTGAAAATTAATTGTCTTAGTATTTACAATAATAACAACAACAGCTGATAACATGTAATACCTACGTTGAAAAATCCATGGCGCAGGAACCAAGAACAACAATTTTAGGTACTGTATTGTTGCTTTCCATTGTAATTTTTTTTCATATAATCAACAGGATACAAATAACACATTTATTATATTCAAAAGACTTCTTGATGCAGTTCACTTTGCATATTAAAGATATTCGATCACTATATTAGAAGTAACGTTCCTATAATACGGTAACATACATTAATAGCCACTAAACATACGACTATGTGATAACGTTTCCAGATAACATTTGATGCTATCATACCGAAAAGTTATCGTTTTACTAATAACCTCGTCGTCAGTAGTAACAATATGGTGCAGGATATAAAAACGTAGTTATACATTCTTTTAAAATTACGTTTCCCATATGTTGCGATGTTGTCTATTTTCACTAACGAGTCAGAGATTAAACATCCGATTATTAACTACCATAAGGAGTTAAATTATCTATTCATAAGTTCTAAACATATTTGTATTCGTAGTGAAGACACATAGTTGGTAACAATATACTATCATGTCATACTACTATTTACTAAGTAAATTACTACTGTACGAGAAAATTTAAGCATTTGTCCGAAGATAATGTTATGTTCTGGTATAATCCGCAGACATAAAAGTCTGATATTTTAAAAGTATAAATATGTATGTTCATAAATAAAGAATAGGTTGCATTAGAAAACAAAACAACAAAGTAAAGAAGGAAACATCCATTTTTAGGTTATATGTTTATCAAAAATTTTATGTTAATATATGCCATGAATGACAAAAACGTTAGAGTTGGATACCGTAGAAATCCAATTGAAATATTTAAATGGCTAATAGCGCTTTAGATCGTAAATAACACGAAATTACTCAGGTGGTTATTTACCTTTCTAGTATATACTTAACTGTGTAATTGTGTAAGTAAAGATTGAATTGAATTGACGTACTGTGTGTTAGGGATGGAGATATTTTTATTATGTGCGAAGAAATATCGATATATGATAAGTTATCGTAATCTTGTGACTTGTATTTTTGGGAGATCCTTTCCTATTCTTAATTATTATTAGGATATATGTGAGTATTATTATTATGTGTTAGCATTATGTAATTAAACTGTACCTAATATTACTACGGTCCGTCTTCACGCCACTGCCTCCACACTAAGTACTTATTCCTAATCTGGTTCTTCAATTGATTGAAAAGTTTACAAATCGAACATACAATATGAAATTGTCATATTTCGGTAATAGCTGGGTGTGTCAAAAATACCCGAACAATCCTATGGATTACTCAGACTTAGAAATTTTTAACATTACAATTTAGCCTATGCGTGCATGAATGGATAGGATAGTATGACTTGAGCTGTTACGGAATACAAAATCAGAGGTCATCTTTTATAGTTATAGCGTGTTTCTTGAAAATTAAACTATTATTACATAATGTTCGTATATCAACATTCTTGAACTGTAAGGTTTGAGCTTTTGATCGATTTTTAGACAATATCAATTTAAAGTTTTGTTCGTAACCGTACGTTTAAACTATGAATTTATGCAATTTTTATAATTCAACCCATGATCAATCCATGATTTATATACTTTAGTAGCTTACACTTAATTTATAGTTGTTATAAACGGAGTGTCTTCTATATTCGAGAACTTTCTTTTCTCAAAGACGTTGCCTCGTACACGTGGACCTCTGTTGGCTATTGTTTTTTTTATTTCTTCTAATATTCAATGGCTAGTTCTTTATGTGCGTAAATGCAATGTCGACGTTGGACGCACTATGTATATCGTTAATAGTTAGTATATAATTTAGCGTTGGGTGTTACATTAAGCGCGGGTAATAATCGAGTCATAAGGACCGTTCGGCGTTCGACCTCTATAAGTATTAGGATTTGCTCACTTGCTTACTTTGGAAATAAACGTGGCAGTTTTAGTGTGTGGCTCATCTCTAGTCTATATAATTTTATACATCCGATATTACGATATAGTTTAAAAAATGGAATATTTATGACTTTGTGTACAGAACTAAAACAGTACACCTTCATTATTTTAGTATGTCTCTAAAATCGTTTGATATTCTACTTCATATAATAAAATCGAATATCATTAGTTTCTAAACAATTCTAAGACATTTAATTTATAATAATGTAACAAAGTGATAATGTCCCAAAATTCAGTAAACGTGCATGCACTTTACACAAAAGCGCGCGTTCGAATATACAACAAAATGGCGGCACATGCACCATAAAATGCGTAGCTGATTCTCGCCCTACATGTGTTAAACAGAATGTTACAACGTTCGTTTGCCGCGAGTTAGTTTAAAAGCGCGAGTCTGTAAATTACATATGATATATGCAATATCGGATTTCTTATTAGTTAAAACGAGAGTTATCGAAGAGAGCTGGTGTTGTAATTACTGGGATTATAATAGTAGTCTGTACCTACTTATTTGTTTAAATTTGTAAGCGGTTTTGTTTCTTATTAACTTGACCTTAATATGATAACAGTCGCTTATTTAACAATCATGTTTATGAGTAAATTGAGTATTAAACATTATCTTTATGGAATTTATTACACATAGTTGGAAGAAGTGTACCTATGCATACAAACAATGACATACACTAAGCATTTACCCTCCTTCATTTCTCTATTGGTACTCTACTCTAAAGACCTATTTTAGAAATAAACTGTAGATCTTCTCCATTATTCTTCGAAGACCCCTTCAAGAAATAGTGCTAGTAAAAACTTAACATTAAATCAGATTGTTGAAACTTAACATTAACTGTCTTATTTTAATTTATATTCGCAGAAAATTTTTAGGTATTACAAATAATTATAACAACGAAAACGTGTTTAAAATCGAATAATCACCTACAAAAATTAAAAATGCTTAAAAGAAAATGCAAAACGAAAAAAAAAATATTTCATTAAAGATATCGACAATTACAATGTTTACTATATGAGACAAATTTTGATACACTAAATTTTCAATGATTTAAATCTATATGAGAAGAAGTAGCTTATTTAAAAAGTACATGTATATATCAACATATACGCTACAAAAAAAGTAATTTTTATTGTGTCAAATTTTTAGTACATCAACTGTAGTTTATGCGAAATAGTACAGTCTGTGGACCGTAATTATTCTAGATTTTTTGAATACTATTATTTTTTATTGCTCAGACGCTCGTTTTTTTAACAGAATATTTAAAACTTTTGGAATTTCACTCCCAATAATTATCAAGCAAAGATTGAAATTTCATTAAAAAAGTGTCTTCTTCTTCAAGTGCCTCTCCAACTATTGAATGTCGCCAATCAGTTGATGGAATCTGTCGCTATTCTTTGCCAGGTGAAATAATTCTGATGCGCTCGCAATACCAGTCCATTCTCGGTTGTTATTGAGCCAAGATTTCCTCTTTCGTCCAACTCTCATTTTGCCAGCGACCTTGCCCATTAAAATGATCTGCAAAAGCTGTTATCTATAATGCCTGAGCACGTGACTGAGATACGAACTTTTGAGCTTCTTTATGATAGGCAAGAGTTCCCGTTTCTGTTGAACTCGCCGCAAAACTTCCTTGTTGGTGTCCAACTTGTCTTCAACACATATCTGTATGTTGAAATAACTATAATATACTTAATACTAAAGCTAAAAGCTATTATGCTTAATACTAAAAGCTATTATGCTCAAATTATCCTCCTAATACATTATACAGTTCATGATGGTTACGCTGACCATAATTATAATAGTGATTTAATAAATAAAGACAATGACGTAGTACGACTCTGTACACAAGCTATTATAATGCCACAAATGCATAAACTTTACGGTTAGATAACGGCTGCAAGTTAACCATGAAAACATGAATAATTCATTAATCCAAATATTGTGCATTAGCATTTATCAAATTAATTGTGTACGTAGCAGCCTTTAAATTACTATGTACCTATGCTCAACATGTTATAATGTTTTGACGTTTTGTAAAGAATTGGATTGTTGTATTGTAGGTATTACAATTATTTCACAGCAGGTACCTATATGTATGATGTCAATTTTCTACCTTCACTCTTTTATCGCTCCCGTTTTAAACAGGTAGATAGAGATTGATCACCTTGTGGTAAGTATTCAAAAAGATAATCAAGTAATTGCTGGATTGGGGCTTTTTTAGTCCTTTCTACGAAAATCCTCTGTCGTCGCAATGCGGGAATTCAGAAGCTTATCCTATATTTTAAACTTGCGCAGTAAAAACGAGTGTGTTTAAAGTCCACTATGGCACCAGATTAAATAGAACGCAAGTTCTATTTTACAGTCACAGATAATTGTAGGTCAATCGTAATAGTAAAATTGTCAGAATACAAAGAAAACACCTATATTTCTCCGTAGGAATTATACGATGCTTCCGACTTCCGACGTTCTAAATGACTATGTATTTCACACTACGATTAATATGCGTGTATACCGATATATGTATGTATACGATTCCAATGTCTCTCAAATGACCAGTAGGTACCTAGGGTGCTTTAGAATGTGGGCGCCATGATGGTGTACTGTGCGGTAAACGCTCAATCTTGTCGTAATATGGTTGAAACCAACTTAATTTATTTGATCCTAATCAAAAGACTAGCTTTAAAAGGTGCTCGTCTTGTCGCTATTTTGTATTAGTATGTAAAATCATACAAGATAAAAATGGCACAAAAAAGGCAGATTCTAATATTACAGTATTTTTAGCGAAAGAAATAGAGATAATAAACTACATGTAATAACATGTAAGCTTCCCAATCTTAATAATAAATTTATTCTTTAAAATAAAATATAACCTGGTATCCCTAAGGCCTGAACTGTCATGTCAGGTAAAAATGAAAAATAAAAATGAAATGATAACAGAACATGTTACGTGTTAATATTTCATTTTTTTTATTTACCTTTCATGTTCCTATATATATATGTATGTAAAAAAAATCTGGAAGAAATTACAATTATGTATAATACTTTTTTTTTTGATTCAGTATCAATTACTTGGCTACCTTGTTGGTAGAGTGGTTGCAAGGGTAACTACTGATTGGGAAATCCTGCTTTCAAATTCCGGGTCATGTACTATTGAATTTTTCTGAATTATATTTTCTAGCACTGTCTCGAAATCCAGATTTATGCTTATGCAATTGGTCCGTATTACATAGCACAACATAAACATAACTGAAATGTGAGTGTTCTACACTCCTCTGCTTATCTATTGGGGCATTATACTCCTTACTCACTCCCTATTCCATTGTGGGGCATAAATGTAACATGGAAATATGGGAGAGTCCTACACTCCTCTGCCTACCTTTTGAGGGATTACAGGTGTGATGTTACATACATAACACAATGAAAAATGAAGTTAGTTTTATAATTTAATTCGATATAAGGTAATCTATGAATTTTCTAGTGCTAAACAAAACTTAAAAGCTATCTAAATCATTTGTTCCCCACTTTGTGTTTTTACACTCTTGTTAATATCTTTATTTTCTACTGTTTCTTCAGCTTTTACCATCTTGTCGGCTATCTCTGCATACTTTGCTTGTCTATAATCATACTTAGCTGCATCAAGGAGAATATTTTGAATAAGTTGTTTGTTATTTCTTTTTTTATTTAATAGTGATGGATATGGGTTGCCTCTGAGTTCTAATACAGAATTATCTGTATAGCGCCCATACTGGGGTTTCGGTGCTTTGTACATTCTTGTAAATGAAGTGTGACTATTCTCGAACCTTGGTGCTAGGACTTTAAACAATTTATGTACCAATTCTTTCTCGAGTAACCAGAAGTCAGCCATTTCCATTGTTGGTTTGTGGCAGTCACCATGTGCAATGGCTTCTGATATAAGCTGAAAGAAAATAATATGTATAACTTTGTATAATAAACACGCAAATGAAGTAAAACGGTATTAATAGTGTGATTAGTGATACACAAAAATTGTTTATTTTTTATGAGAAAATCACAATAGCTTACTCTTTCAGTATACTGTCGAGCTTCATCTCCTCTGTTAAAATTAACTTCAATTCTTTCGTATTTTATTAAACCAGTGACAGTTTTACGTAACTTATTCAATCTTCCTTCAGGTCCTTGTTGGTTTCTTAATTTGCGGGGCTTCTCCGGTACCTTAATACGCAACTTTGAAACCAACTTCGTCACATCCGCTTGATTCATCTTTGTAAAAATAGTTTTCTCTCTCTATTAAGCAATTTTATAACATTGTTTAAGCAATACAATTTAAAACTGAAAAATTTTACGAACTAGTATATTTTAATTTTTAAGGTTATGATTCAGTTTCAGATTTTTATTGAACTGTTCTAATTAGTACTTCACTTTGCTGTCATTCAGCCTACTATAAGATTATACGTAACAAAACTAGAATACAAGGATGTATATGGTGTGCATATTATGTTTTTAGGTACACAACACATTTACGTTACTATTTAGTTGAAACTTCAAAATTATAATAGCATCAACGACACGCGACTTATTTTATTTATGTAAGTGAACTGTATTAAGTTTACGCAGATAACACTGCATTTCTAAATATTTAATATTTATGACAAATAACAATATGTGGACAGCTTGTGTACTATATGAATAAATATGTGTCAGACTGAAGCATGTAAATATAACTAATATATAATAATAATTTTTAATTTCACTAATATATTGTAATAATAATAATTTTTTATATATAATTTTGTACATAAAAAAACCTTTATCAGGAAATCGTTTGACAAGCTGATATATTGTCAAATGTTGATGTCAGTGTTTGTTGTCTATTATTGTATTGCATCTTGTTAAGTTTAAGGATGTAAAACTTTTTTTGTAGTGATATATATTAGTTTTAATATGTAATATGTCTTTGTATGAAGGAAAGCAAAATGCTGGAGTGTACGAACTCGTTACAGCGCTCTGTAATAAAACAGCGTCAAAATGCTCTCAAAGCAAAGTTTCTCAAAAACTGCTGTCGGCCAAAATGAGATCCCATGCTTACGAAATTATTTTACGGAAGTCCAAGACAGAGATACCATGTTCGAGTGGTAATCCTATCAACGACTTACTTTCATATCACTTTGTTGCCCAACGAAATGTTAGAAATGTAGCTGAATACAAGAGACTATTAGACCTCAAGAATGCTATTAGTCAAATTCGCAAT
>DWDU01005021.1:0-10315 GCA_018245575.1 Jemadia suekentonmiller | reverse complement strand
ATCTAAATTAGAACATTTTTGTAGTGCCCGACCCGGGAATCGAACCCAGGACCTCCCCATCGGCAGTCGCACTTGCACCCAACACAACCAATGAGGCAGTCAATTAAAAATTAAAAACATGATACAGTATGTCTTGCTAAGTAAATTTTAATATACAATTTAAGGCTCTGCAAACTGTCAACCTAGTTTTAATTTTGTATCACACTTTGTGCGTAAATGTTATATCAAATTTTATGTGAACGAGAGCCTTCTCAATGTGCACTCTGTGACTGAAAAATGTGTCTACTATATCAAGCAATTGCTTCCAGTGGTTAAGGCAACCTAGAATTAAGTGTAGTCCTTTTCCTATTTCTACTTTTACCTATATTTGAAATTACAGGATCCTTTACATTTAAAGGATCACACAGAATTGCATATCCTTTACATTTACAGGATCACACAGAATTGTACTGGGTCTCGCTGGATTGCAGGATATCACTTGGGTGGATTGCAATTCCTATGTACAGTCTTCAATGTTTTGAACTGAACTAGATTTATTCAACATTGTGGTGAGATTATTCAACAACTTTCATCAGAGACAAACCTAATTTTGCTTTATTCTGAAATATTCCATTGTCCATATGTAATTCATCCCTAGTATTACGATATTACGTATGTTTCATTACATTAGCGATGAAACATCTGTTTTGATTCAAATATATAATTTATATGCGAAATACAAAGCGCGAGGATAGTAAGATATTATAGCTTTGCCGCACGCCGACTACACGCCGAATAAAGTTTAAAATAATTCTATAAATTGCTTATATAGAACACTGGTTATCCAAGTATTTCAGTTCTTGAGAGCATCACGTAATAGCAGCTTTCGATGAGTTCCATTCCTGTCCCGGTGGAAGGTCTTATCGAATCTAAGCTCACTGTCGATCCTTCGCAGTTTATAATAGTAGGTATACCTTGTGTACTAGACGTATATTTACGACAGAGCCTGTTATTTGCAAAAAAATATGTCTTATAAGTCCTAAATTTAGAAGATTTCAATGTTATATTAATTGAGAGGCAAAAATGCGTAAAGCTTAAAGGTTAAATCGATAAACTAATTCTACAACATGTAAAAAAAGCTTACAAGTTTGCTTTAATACATTTACAATATTTAATTATCACTCTTAGAATATCCTGTTAAAAGTAAATGTTACTGTGTGTAATAAACTTACCTTCACTAATCGCAATCCAGTCTTGTTTTAACATTTTTCTTGATTTTTATAATAATCCATTGGTCAAAAACACGGCATAGCAAATAAAATCAAACTGTCACAGATACAGAAAGAAAACATGGCCGGTCTGAACTAGTGTTGTCATATCCAGAGTAAAAATCGATACCAATAGCTCGGCAAGCCTTCAGGATTTTTAAATTTGCAATTATTTATTTTAACATATTATATCTTGTGAACGATATTACATTTTTATTTTTTATCTATATATATATAAATGAATTGCTGTTCGTTAGTTTCGCAAAAACTCGAGAATAGCTAGATCAATTTGGCTAATGTTGGTATTGAAATATTTGTGGAAGTTCAGGAAGGTTTAAATTAAACGGTGAGAAATATTAGAAAAATTGACCAAAAAAAATTATGTAAAAAATATTATTTGTAAGTTCGGCAGTTCACATTTCTCTTACCGGGTGGTGTTCGTGGAAACCATAGTAACCAGCGGGTTATTTTTATTTTTATGCGTTCGTGGTATTCATAGTAACCTGTTATTGTTCATATATAAATGATTTATTCATGTCATTCAAGCATTCAGTTGCTCGGGGTTTAGTATTGAGACTTTGTGTTCGTAAAAATTTGAACTTATGAAGGTAGAAGGAGATGTCGAGGCAGAAGAAGAGTGAGAGGGACAGGGTGAGGGAAAGGGTGAGAGGGGACGTGGGAAGGGGAGGTAGAGGGAGAAGGACAGAACAAATCTAAAAGTAGTTTTCAGTAGATAGGAAGCTATTTCCATGTCTATTTCATGAATTTACATGCCTGTCGAGATTGAGCAACTTTAGTAACTTTGTCTGGAATAGGTGTTGTAAAAAAAAGGAAACAGAAAAAAACCGTGAAAAGGCGGTACGGAGTTCGCTGGCTCAGCTAGTAATACAATAAGAATGGAGTGTTCTATAAATGTGGTAAAAATCTATGAAGCTTGCTCAACATAGTATTTTTTCTGAGCTTCTATGTTGCCATATGTATTCCGAAAATACTTTTAATGCCCGTAAGGCCTTTATCCGTTAGATTTATGCCTTTAAAAGAGGAGTTGTTGCAACTTCTAAATCAAAAAGGTTATTTTTGTTTATAGGTATTTGTCGTTAATTACGATATGCCTAGTTAAAAAAATTATACAGAAAAACTTTTATGATGTGGACACTTCATGGAATTACCATGAATATGTGGCAAAATTATGTGTTATGCTTAACACAGCTACACAAAGATATAAATAAATGTTCGATCAGTTTTGGCAACACTAAGTACAATTCGTATTTTTTGGAGTCTTAATTAAAGACATTTGTTATTACAATTATTAATGCAGTTAATTAACATTCAGTCGACAAATAATTAAAATTGACTGCTTCATTGGTCGAGTGTGTAGTCTTGGGTTTAAATCCCGGGTACTTTAGAATTAGAATTTCTTGTTTAAAATTCTAGTACTGGTCGTAGTCTGAATTTGTGCCCGATGTATGGCAATACGAAATTGCGGGTACAGCTAGTCTTTCTTTTATTTATTTTCATATATATAAAACTGAATGTTTGTCTGTATGTCATCGATGAAATCAAAACTACTTGACCGATTATTACGAAAATTGGTATATATATGTATTTTTCCACGGGAAGAAAAACGTAACATCACGCCTGTAATCCCCGAAGAGGTAGGCAGAGGAGTGTAGAACACTCCCACGTTTCACCGGTTACGTTTAAATAAAATAAACTCCACCCTTGTAATTCCCGAAGAGAAAGCAGAAAAGTGTAGTACACTCCAACGTTTCACCAGTTACATTAAACGTTCCATCGTGGAATAAACGGTATCATAATGGGGCACAAATCCAGCCTTATACTTACTTCTAGAAATTTCAATCTAGAAAAACACAGAAGTATCCAATCCAGGGATCCAAATCAGGACCTCTCCTTCAGCAGTCCGTTTGCATTCCTTCGACCAACGATGCAGTCAAATACTCGTATGGTAGTGAAATATGACTATCTCAAAGTAGACTTGAACGTTTACAAAGAACAATACGTTAATAGGTGTAGTACGCAGCATTAGAAAATATAGCCGTGATGTTACTTCAGAACACAGGTAACGTTTACATACAATTCAGTTCAAATACATACATAATGGTGACGCTTCCGAAGTAAACAGTGAATAGATTTCACCTTTATTAAACTTTCGAGTTCATCGCGCGCTTTGCAATCTTTGCCCTGAAACTGATGAAAGTCCTGTGGTTGAATACTACATCTTCCCCAGGATATTCTTAGCAAAGTTCTCAATTATCAGACAGACTGAAACTGGCTAATATTGAATTTTCATTTATCTTTATCTTCGGTAAGCATCCCTGGAACTTTAAGTTACTGAGAATCAAAAGAATTTTCGTAACTCTCCCTTCTCGTATAAGAATCGTAATCTGCCTTGAATTGTTTTACTTTCATGCTAATGTTCTTATTCATAGAAAACCCACGACTCCAGTAGTGTTGACCCATCGAAGCGTAAGTTCAAAAACAAAATGACGGATTCAAATGAACAAGAGAAGCAGAATTGGGCGTTCAACCAGAATGGAACTCAGAGTATTGTTAGTATTCCAACTGAGCCATTACTCTCAGTTGTGCTTAAGATGTTTTAGAAGTTCAACATCGCTGGAGTAAACCGATATACCTGATAATTGTATTATCTGGTCACAACATAAAGACATATCATATGCTGGCAAGGGACACTCAATTGTGCCTGCGAAAACGATCCTTTTTTATAGCAATATCAAATACTTACCTGCTACTTGTCTTTTTCCAGAAAGTGTTCAGGAATGTGTTTCTACATCGGAGAACTAAATTGCAATACCTGATATTTTAGCTTCATTTGTTTATAAACCAAAACACAAAACGCATGGCTTTCAGAATTTTGTGTTATAATGGTTATTTTTTTAAACTAAATCTAGATAGAGTGTAACACTTCAGCTACTCGTAACAATTTCAGAAACAACACTAAATTCTCTGTATATAACGTTAGACTTTTGCGGTAGCCACTTGTCAAAATAATAATTAAAATAAAGTTAACGAAAACGCTATGTAAGTTTGTCATGGTCTCTTAACCCATAAGGAATGCGGCGTGTCGATATGAAGTTATGAATTATGACTATTGATCTGAATGTAATATTCGTGTGTAACATTTTTCAGCCTTTCCAATCTGAAAAAAGGGACAGCTGGTGGCTATGGGTAAGTGTCCCTTATTCTTCTTTACATTAATCCATCCTCAACATTCCAAACGCAATAATCCTAGCTACATAAACTTGAACTCGTCTAACGCAAATGTCCCCTTTTTTTTCATTTTATAATTTCCATTTTTATGTATATTGCCTTATTTCATTACAAAACTAATTTAGGATCATCCAACAATATTACAAAAAAGTCGCTAATAACTTCGTTTTGGCCCTTTTTACCAGATCTCATCAAATGACTGTAGCTTTATATCGGCTCACTTGCGCTGTCTGTGTCCACAGAAGGACGCGGAGAAGAAGAGAGCGGATGACACGTGCTCCTGTGTTAGTTGTCCGTAAGTTTTTGAACATATTTTAGACAAAATTATTGTTATCTACGGAAACACTTTTATTCTGAGAGGAGTCCCGTGTCCAAGAGTAGAGAGATAAAAGGGTTTATGATGATGCTTATTATATTCTTATTCTTCGTCCAGTAGTCGATAGCTGGTCGTGAGTGATTAGCCATCGTCGCATTAGTCGCAATGTCCAGCTCGCGCCGGGCAGTGTATGTACTTGATCAGACATAGTTCCCGCCGGGGAGGCTCCTTTCATGCGCCCCTACTTGTTATTATGATTGAGGTGTTTTTACAGTCTGAAAAAGATGGTTGGTTCGGACTACGCCTGCGTCAGCTGCCTCCTCTTAGTGTTCCTCGTGTCCGTGACTATCGTCTTCATACTGGTCTTCACTTCCATGCCACTGACTCTAGAAGCTTCGAAAAGTGATGAAGGCAATTTGCAGGTGAAGAAAAGACAGCTGGACAGTAGAAATTCTGACGGGAACACCGAGAGGTAAAATCGGATTTCACTACTGCGATCGTTCGACACAAATATATTTGAATTGAAACAATGGTTTTTAGTCTGCATGCCATACATACTTACTTAGGTACTATATAAGAAACATCTGGTAAACAACCAAGATTCATTCCCAATTTTAGAATCATTTATTCACTGAACCATTCATTGAAATAATCATTCAAACAATATTTCAGGATCTGTTTGTAATTTTTATATATGTAGCTCAGGTTAACCATTTCGATAATTAATAAAAGATATTTCGCTTGGATAAACAGAAATGGGAAATTAAAGGAGTAATGTAAGATAAGAATTAATTAGTACGGCCATGTTAATTTAAATGTTTATTATGCAGGAACATTTGGAGCGGCGACATAAAGAGCCGTTTGGCAAGTTACTCTGGGATGTATGGATCAGGTCAGTACGATGTTTAATATAAAGTGTTTCGTAACACCACGCCTGTTATTCCCGAAGAGGTAGGCAGAGGAGTGTAGTACACTCCCACGTAGCACCGATTACGTTTCGTCCCACTAAGGAATAGGTGGTGAGCCTATTGCATGTGTGCTAGCCTAGAATCATATAAAATGTTTCATAATCAAAATATCGTCAAGTTAGGTCCCTTACAGAGTAGGCAGAGAGTATCGAACGCCAAATATCTCCATGCTTCCAGACTTTTCCTGTTTTTTTTTTACATTTAGATTTCAAAGACTTCAAAGACTCCCCACTAGCCAGCATTTCACAGATTTAAAATTTATTGTTATAGGTATATTTTTTGGGAAATATTATAATGCTAATATGTTTTTTCAGGACACGAGAGCAGTTTTCAAGATTTTGTAAGTTCCTAATTGGTTGTAACACGTTTATTTTATACAAACATAATTACTGATTGACTATGGACATACTAGATAGATTTATAGATTGGTCTCTTTAGGACATAGAAATAGAGTTCTGAGTGAGGTTTGCTAACCATTAATATAATGGGAATATTATCATCAAGTCTTTTATCTCTTCAACTCTTATCAACTCTTTTCCAATATTGGAAATAGGTGACCGCTCCGAATGTGAAGAGTGAAGTGCATAGTCCACCACGCTGGTCCAAAGTGAGTTGCGAGTAAACAGGTTTCTCCTGTTGTTATTCATCAACGTTATAGCAAGTCATATTTAGAATTTTTATATGACAAATTAAAGAAAATTTGAGCACTTGACACTCAGAATTTTGTTCTCTATTAATGTAATATTCTCTAAAATATATCTACGTTTGACAAACCACACTGGAACAGTTTGGTGGACTGTGGTATTAATACTTCACGTTCGCCGACGAGACCCGTGCCTAACCGAGCAGCAAACGAGTTTATTGCCATATTATTATTGACATACCGAGAGATATTTCAATATATTCCCCAAAACCTTTGCCATTTCGAAGAAAATGTACAATGACAGTTTTAATATATTTATTCGCGTCCCAAGATGTTCCTCATGGCAACACAGTCCCATAGGAAACCCCTACATTTCACTGAATCTATGCAAAAAGCCAGTACGACGTCCTGTATAAGTCCCGAATAACAGACTACCCTCAATTAAAGTTACAAAACTATTTCACGCGAACTTAAGTCGTAACGTATTGCAATAAGGGTCAAGCGTGAGTCTACGATGCTAATAAAATTGTTTTGTGGAACTCCAACCCTCTTGGTTTAAATAAATATTAATATTATTATAATGGAAGTCAATTGGTGGATCTATCTTAAATACCTACAGGATGTAATTTTTAAAATAAAAAAATCGACAATTTATGGAAATCGTGACTAAGACATTAAAAAGATAAGATACAGGTATTTTTGTATGTATAATCTGAATAGTTTATTACTTGACACTTAAGAAAATGAAAGATGTGTTTTAGAAATCACATAATTGTTACTCGCCATATTAATTTTCCAACACACACACACACAATATTTGTACCTTGTAAAACAACAAAACAAAAGTTCACAAAGACTTACTGCGGTCCCAAATTATTTTTCCCATTCCTCCATTCCAATCAAAACGAACACCCCTTATCCCTTAAGGGCGCAACAGACGACAAATCATATCGCGTCTTGCGCCTTAAGCGGTATTTATACGCGGGGCCTTAAGTGATTTGTGTGGCGGCGGGGTCCGGGACGCGAACAACTCTTTTTTCTGGGTTCCTTGGTGCATTTGCAAGAAATTACAGTAGGCAAATAATGATTAAACGTGAACAACGAGGACTTAATTGACATATCACATTTTTAATTAAAACTGAATATGAATATTACCACGATCTTAGATAATGGCGCGCGTGTATTTAGAGTGTTACATGTAAGTGTAACACGTCAGTTCGGTTTAGAGATACCCAACCCGGGACTTGAACCCAGGATCTCTCAGTCGGCAGTCGCGCTTGCAACCAACACGACAAAGGAGGCAGTCTGAAATAAATAAAATAAATAAATGCACATAAATCTAATTCAAGTAAAGAAATGAACAGAACCCAATACTTTCAAATCCGTTTCGCGCTTAACGAATCCGAAGACTATAATTCTACAGTGACACTAAGACGGGTGCAACTTTTTATATAATACACATTTCGCGTAAAACAGATTTATATGGAAGATACTTTATAGTTCTCCAGAGACGGCCGCGACTCGCGAGCCGATATGTCTGTCCATTACAACTTGAACCGTGACAAATTGATACTAATACATTTAGGGTAAGGAAACTACGCTTAGGCTTCGTACACACGTGACTCGTGAGAAACATCTACGTACTAAAACGAAACAAACTTTTATTAAGTTTCGATGATGAATATAACGGAATTCTATATTAAAAATAATAATTTTGGATCCTCACATACAGGTCGTCTGATGCCAAACTACGTACAGTCTATACCATGCTAAGTATATATTTAAATTACATACTTACGTAGATATGTTTGCAACGACGCGAATATTTGTCGTACGCTAGAATCGAACCCATAGCGTCTCGTTCAGCTATTTGCGGTTGCTAACAACTGGATCGACGGGCGAATCAATATCATTCAACTGTTTAGATGTCTTGTTGCGTACAGTTTTATAAAACAGGCGGAGGTGAAATTTGTAGCGAGGAAATCAAAGACGCCCAATGTTTCATCCGTTTAAAGTACTTTAAAGGATGCGATTGAAGGGGTCTTCCTTAGACGTCGTAACCATAACTCGTATAAGTAATCCATATTTGGGCAGCATGGCGCAGTGTGGTCCAAGCAATTCATAGCTGCTTAAAGAGATTTGTGGCAGCAGAGAAACAAGAACATTGTAGTATGAGACGTTTACTTTTGAAAATACATATATAGTGATGATTTAGATGATTCATGTCTGATCTGTGAGGATGAAGATATTTGGGGCTGGAGACTATGGCGCTACCTACCCCGTTAGAGGTCTGGCGTGGCGATATAATTATTGTATTGCATCATGTTATTTAGTCCCGCATCGGTCTACGATCAAAGCGACATACCTATATTTTATGACTTATGAAATATATTTATATATATGTAATATGAGAGCCCACAAGCAGACGCACATAAAAGCGAGCAGTTTTAATTCTGTGCCGCCGCGGGGCGCCATTGTTCTCGGCTCGCGAAAAGCCTCCGCGGTTGTTGGTTTTTTTTTGTAATACCGTAATGCTGACGGGCCCGGCGATGTCGGAGTGACGTGCGAATATCGGGGAAATAGACATAAAGCCGGCGCATACGGCTAGTGCACCGATGACATATTGATAACATACGTAAATACCTTGCAACACATCCAACACAGCGGTACTGTGATAACTAAGTAGTTATTAAACAATGTACATAACATGTTATCATCATCTGCTTGTCTCAATTCATTACTGAACACAGGTCTCTCGTGATAGCTTTTTACCAATAATACCCTAGGCCTGCAGGTCGCGGATCATGTAGATTCGTATACATCTATATAGTTACGCCAGGTCCTTTACGCAGTAGGCAGAATACACAGTACCGAGTACCTCTAGTCTTACAAGCCTGACGTGCCTCACTCTTACAGCCAATGGCATTTTAATATAAGTACAAAAAACCAGCAAACTTGCAAGATATTATTCAATGCGTTAGGTAAGTCCCGTCCCAGACTACCTACGCACTAATATTGCCAACTGCCTGCAACACGGGCTATGCACAAAAGTTGTTTTAATAAACCACGAGAGAGTACTTCCGGTCGGCCTTTTGACGGATAAACAAGCCTTTTATTGTGATGAGGTGGTTATGTAGCTATCTATGGACACATCACTATAGGATGTGTCTAGTGTCGCCCGGTCCATTTCGCAGTCATTTTGAGAGTAGTGGACGTGAACTGGCATGCGGTTAATCCAATATTGCAGTAATAAAGTACCTAATCTATTATGTTTCAATGTAACACCACGCCTGTTAGCTCCGAAGAGGTAGGCAGTGCAGAGTACTTGTACACTCCCTCGTTTCACCGGTTACGTTTACGTCCCACTATGGAATAGGTGGTGAGTCTATTGCCATGCACCGGGCACATGTCCCGGACCCTGAGCCACTTTAGAAATTGTAACTACAAATTCTAAGTTAGATTCTAGTTAGAAAAATTAGATAGTACCCAACGTGGGAAGTGCAATCTCAGTAACGTCAAGGTAATTTCAAGTTTTAATAGTGAGTAAATTATATAACCAATGAAATTTTGTGGATCTGTGTAGTGAAAGTAATCCAAAATGTGCGTTTTAAAGATTTATTACCTCGTGTTATAATGGCGAAGGAATACTGTAATAATACAAATTATTACAATTGTCGCCAGCTATTAACATTTTTTGTAGTTTTGGTTACTGCCTCGTTGGTCATGTTGGTTGCAAGCGCGACTGCCGATTTGGAGGTCCTGGGTTCAAATTCCAAATCGTGATCTAATTAAGATTCTCAAGTAGTGGCTCAGAGTCTGGAAATGTGCCCGATGCATGGCAATAGGCTCACCACCTATTCCATAGTGGGACGTAAACGTAACTGGTGAAACG